>CAUYLG010034996.1:0-58190 GCA_963573385.1 Cacajao melanocephalus | reverse complement strand
ACGTGTGGCTCCTCTGCCAGGAATCTCCCAGTTTGTGGGCCACAGAAATTCGTCTGAAATTGCGGCGTCCACTCGCTCTCTGTGCTTTCACTGGGAGCTACAATCCTGAGCTGTTGTTAATCGGCCATCTTGGATCTCTCCGCCGATCTTTTCTTTTTCTTTGGTGTTTAGTGGTTTTGCTATGATGGTGTTTGGTGTGATTATCTTTTTTTTTTTTTTGTACTGCTGACTCTCCCCTTGGTGTGATTTTCTTTGCATTCATCCTGCTCGGGGTTTGCATTACTACTTGGGTTTATGGCTTGATGTCTCTCATAAATTTTGGAAATTTTCATCCATTATATTTTCAAATATCGATTCTGCCCTAGTCTCTGGTTTCTCCCCTTTTAAGGTCCCAGTTACATGTATGTTTGACCTTTCCACTGTATCCCTACATCCCCTGGGTTCCTGTGTGAGCTGTCCTGGTGATTTTCCTCCCACTTTGGCTTCTGTTTTTTTGGCTCTTAACCCAGCTCCCCAAGGCCCCTCACTTTGGTACATTTGCTCAGAGCAAGCTCATCCATCTGGCCACATGCACGCATTGCCCCCATGCTACTGACCCATCCTACAGCTGTTTCTCCATCTCAGACTTTTCCTCCAAGTTGCGAGCCGTGATTAGGTTCTGGCTCAATTTGCCAAAAGCAAATTCTCAGAAATGATCAAGAATATACTGTTTGTGGCCGGGCACAATGGCTCAAGTCTGTAATGCCAGCACTTTGGGAGGCCAAGGTGGGCAGATCACCTGTGGTCAGGAGTTCAGATAAGCCTGGGCAACATGGTGAAACCCTGTCTCTACTAAAAATACAAAAGCCAGGAGTGATGGCACATGCTTGTAGTTCCAGCTACTCGGGAAGCTGAGGCAAGAGAATTGCTTGAACTCAGCAGGTGGAGGTTGCAGTGAACCGAGATGGTGCCACTGCATTCTAACCTGGGCAGACAGAAAGATCTGTCTCAAAAAATATACACATACACACACAATTTCAGTAAATTTTGGAACACTTTGTGCTGGAGAGGGTGGTCTTAACAGCTTTGGTCTGTCTTGAGGGTGTCTGGCTTGACTGGTCATCATTTTGTCTTCATAAGAGCATTCTGCAGAGTTGTCAATTTGCCTCTGTGACTATAGGAGTTGGAGGGAGAAGGGTCTGTGACCAAGGAAGAGAAGGGAGCGTGTGGGTGTCAGTCAAGTCCTTGGAGGGGGACCAAATAGAAGTTGTCACTGTTTTCCTTGTCTCTGTCAGCACCACCGTTTAGACCTCCTGCACCCCAGGCCTGCTGCCACCCTCCTGGCCCTCCTGGGCCGACAGCCCTACAGTCTACGGGTTCCATCACTCTCTGGTGCCTTCTGTCTTCTACCTAAGCGGTGGCCAAAGCCGCCTCACTGGCCCCCTGGCCTCTTTCTTTCTGGCCTGTTCTTTGTGGTGCCAAATGAGGAACTTCGAAGAGGTTTTAAATTATGAAGTATTTCAAACCCAGGGAAAATGTAGAGGATAATATAATTAACAGCTACAGGTTTCTGAAATCTTAATATTTGCCATATTCACTTCAAGTCGTATTTTTTTAGGAAATAAAACTTTAAAATGTTCAGTTAAAGCTCTCGTTACTCCTTTCCAGCACCACCTCCCTTCCACTGGCCTCACTATTCTCACTTATCTTTTCCATGCATGGTTTTATACTTTTCCTACTTATATAATTATATACACAACAGGTGGTGATTGTTTTCTTTTAGAGATGGGGTCTCGCTCTGCTGCCCAGGTTGGAGTGCAGTGGCATGATGACAGCTCACTGCAGCCTCGAAATCCTGGGCTCAAGAGATCCTCCTGCCTCAGCCTCCAAAGTAGCTGAGACTACAGGCGTGTGCCACCATGTCCAGATAATGTTTAATTTTTTTTGTAGAGATGGGGTCTCACTGTGTTGCCTGGGCTGGTCTTGAATTCCTCCTGGCCTCGAACAATCCTCTTGCCTTGGCCTCCCAAAGCACTGGGATTGCAAGTGTGAACTACTGCACCTGGCCTGCTTGTGGTTTTTTAACAGCTCTATTGAGATATAATTTACATATTATAAAATGCACAATTTTGACTACATTTCAATGGTTTTTAGTAAATTTTCTGAGTTGTGCAACTATTGCCACAATTCACTTTTTTCTTTTTGTTTAAATAGCAGCTTTATTGAGATATAATTCACATACCATAAAATTCACCCATTTAAAGTGTACAATTCACTGGTTTTTAGTATATTCACAGAGTTGTTCAACCATCACCCCTATTGAATTCCGCAATAATTTCATCAGCCCCAAAGCAACCTTCTACTCATTAGCCACTCCCCACCCCTCACCCCCCCAGCCCCTGGCACCCACTAATCTGCTTCCTGTCGCTATGGATTTGCCTATTCTGGACATGTCGTATTAATGGAATCGAACTGGAATCTGTGGTCTTTTGTGACTGTTCAATCCCTATAGTCACCATATTTCTATAGTAACTGCAGGCTCAACTTTGTGCTAAACACTGGTCCTGGGGGATTTGTGGAATTTAAGAGCACACAGAGTTCACATTTTCATTTCTACAACTTCTAGTCTATGGCTGTTTCTGTAAAGCTGTTACAAAAGAGTAACTACATATAAAATATATATGAATATTGGTGTGCGTGTGGCTGGTGTGTGTTTGGGACATTCCCAGGCAGACCTGGAGTGGGAGGCAGGCTTTCCCTCGAGCCTGGGGAGGGAGGAGGAAGGGAGAACCCGAACCCAAATCTAGTCTAGGTGCAGAGCTCTGGGCGAGGTACTGAAGGAATCTTACTTTCTCTTTTGTTCCCAAGACAAGTGTTGATGGAAGAACAGGTGAATGCTCGCCTGCAGGG
Source organism: Cacajao melanocephalus (assembly GCA_963573385.1). Taxonomy (NCBI): domain Eukaryota; kingdom Metazoa; phylum Chordata; class Mammalia; order Primates; family Pitheciidae; genus Cacajao; species Cacajao melanocephalus. The sequence goes on along the minus strand of CAUYLG010034996.1, from coordinate 55,301 downwards.
ACACCTGGATGAGATTTACAACCTCAAACACAATCTGGCCTGCATGGAAGAGAAAATGGCCTATCTATCCTATGAGAGAGCCAAGGAAATATGGGTGAGAATCTCCTGGGGGAGCCTTGTGAGGAGGACAGAGGGATGAGCGAATCCATTCTGATACCCCCAAACCAAAGCAAGACACGGGTCCTCGAGCTGCCCCCTCCTGAGGGGTCAGTGGCTACACACACACTTGTTTCAGAGCTAGCAGCGTCTGATCTTCACACTCACGCTCCGCTTCCCACCATCTGACTTAGCCGCTTTTGCTACTTCGGTGCTGCAGTGCTCACCAGTGAGCCTCTGACTCGGGACATCTGAGGTGGCGCTGCTGCTTCTGCTGCTGCAGGTGTAGGGAGCGCCCTCTGGGAACCACTCCTTAGACGTGGCTTCCGTCTCCTCACTCTTCCATTCCCATAGCACCTACTCCCGTCCCTGGGTAGTTGTGTCCTGACCAGGTCCTTGGCCTCAGGAGACAGTGGGTGGGGGAGTGGGGTCAGATGAAGCCTTCCCTGTTGCTGGAGCGCCTGTGCCCTCCCCTCTGCGTGGCTGTGCACTAGGCTCTGCTTCCCTCCTGGAATACCCACTCCACAGTACTTGCTGTGCGCCCCTAGGAACTCAATAAACAACCGCGGCTCTGTGCTGACTTCCGGTGCGTGCATTTTCACCTCCTGCAGGAGATCATGGAGACCTTCAAGAGCCGAATATCCAAGCTGGAGACGCTGCCGCAAGTCACCCAGCTGGAGGCAGTGGGGCACCTCCGAAGCCGTCCCCTGCAGGTGGTGTTCAGGTTCCTGAGCCTGCTCCTCTCACTGAGCACCGTCCTGCTGGTCTTTGTCTCCACCTTGTGTGCCTGCCCCTTGTCACTGGTCAACTCACACCTGCGCACTTGCACCATACTGATGCTGATCGGCCTTGGGGTCCTGGCCTGGCAGAGGTGGCACACCATCCCTGCCATGGACTGGCAGGCATGGGTCCCCTCCAGGTGGAGACTGTACTCCAAGGACTCTGAGCCTCCAGCAGATGGACCTTAAGGGGGCAGGAGGGCCACCTGCCTTAGCTTGCTAGCTCGCTCCCTCCTCCTGGGTGTCGAGGGCATCCAGCGAGCCCTCCCCAGACAGCCCCTCCACGGCTCTTACTTGCCGATGACGTAACCACCAACCCCTGTGAAATGGATGCAGATGCCCACCCGCCTCACACTTCTGTTTTGCCAGGATTCTTTCACACCCTTGGTAGACATGAGGCTCAGGAAAGATGAAAGTCTATGAAGCACTCTCTCCTCTTTACTCCCCTTGCGCTCTCTCGAGACCCAGTGCCTGCACACGCAGAGGCTCAGGGGGTCCCAAACTGCAGTGAAAGCCTCTGTTACTTTGTTGGTTTTGGCAAAGATAAATTACATTTATTTCACAGGGATGGAGAAGGAGGGGGAAGGGAGAGGTGGCCAAAGCCCCTGTGGGTGGGACGGGTTGGAGGCAGACCTCATGCAGGTGACACCGAGGACACAGATGAGACCTCCGTTTTGGAGGCGCTGGAGAGTTCAGAGCCATCGTCAACCTTCTTCCCAAAAAGCTGCAAGATGCAGTTTCGAAACTGGAAGGACAGAAAGTGTCATTGAGCGGAGCAGAGAAGAGTGGAGCCCTGTGCTGAGCGCAGGCGCCCGAGCCTTCCCTTCGCATGGCGGATGGAGGAAGGCTCGGGTTACTTCTCCCTTACACGCAGGGATGGCCGTCTAAGTCATCCGACTTAGCAGTTGATGGTGACTACACTGGGTTGAAGTGTGTCCCCCAAAAGATGTGTTCAGGTTAAGACGAGGTCACACTGGAGTAGGGTGGGCCCTAGTCGAATGACTGGTGTCCTGATAAGAAAAGGAACACTTGGACACGGACACACAGGGGGAAGAAGGCCACGTGAAGATGAAGGCAGAGACTGGGCGACACACCTTGGAGTCAAGGAACGCCGAGGACTGCCGGCAACCCTGGCATTGGGAGCAGACACCGGGGCCGCTTCCCCTCTCAGCCTCCATAGGGTGCCTTTCCATTTGTCAACACCCTGATTTCAGACCAAGGCTTCCAGAACAGTGAGAGAATCCATTTCTGTGGTTTGAGTTTGTGGTAGTTTGTGATGGCAGCCCCAGGACACTCATCCACAGTGCCAGCTAAGGGGCAGTCGGGACCTATCCCCAGACTGTCAGGTGAGCAGCTCAGAGGAATGTTAATGAAAAGGCACGTGGTTGTCATCTTGTTTCCAGTCCATGGATCTGGGGCAAGGTGAGGCCTAGATAATGACAATCTAGCCCCTACCTCATCTCTCCAGCCACCGTCTTCTGGTACCAGGAGGGGTCTGTCTGCTGCTTCACCCCAAAGAGATCTGGGCCGTATGAATGTCTCAAGTCATGTCTCTTGTGATCGCTGAACTAACCACAATGCTTTGAAGACCCAGACCAAAGGCATTTCCTAAATATTTCAGGCCTACTCTTGACTACCTCTAGCTCCCGCTATCATCAAAACTCTCAAAATAAAAAAAAATGGTTGAAATCAATAACATAGGCTGGGCGTGGTGGCTCACACCTGTAATCCCAGCACTTTGGGAGGCTGAGATAGGGAGATTACAAGGTCAGGAGATCGAGACCATCCTGGCCAACATGACGAAACCCTGTCTCTGCTAAAAATACAAAAATTAGCTGGGTGTGGTGGTGTGTGCCTGTAGTCCCAGCTACTCGGGAGGCTGAGGCAGGAGAATCGCTCTGGGAGGCGGAGGTTGCAGTGAGCCGAGATCATGCCACTGCACTCCAGCCTGGCGACAGAGCAAGACTCCGTCTCAAAAAAAAGAAAAAAAAAAGAAATTAATAACATAATAACAGCAGAATCGTCTCGGGTGAAGGCCTGGGAGATAGGGCTCAGGAATCCATTCAGCAGCTGCTGCTTGAGCACCCACTGTGTGCCAGACTGTCCTAAACAAAATTTCCTGTCCTCATGGAACTGCATTCCAGAAAATTCTCTCAGAATGAGGCAGGACAGGATAGTTATGTGGAAAGGGTGAAAGCAAAGTCTGAGGCCTGGTGAGGTCCAGAAGTGCAGACGTCTGTGTAGGAAGGGGACATCTGGAAGGGAGAATGGAAAGCATCCAGTAAAGACAGCACTTGGCAAGATAGTTTAGGATTCCAGAAACCTAAAAAGGCTCCTCATGAAACACAGGAAACAGGGGTCAGGGATAGAACTACACTCTGGGCATCAGTGTGCTACAGCGAGTTCCCGGAAATCCGCTGCAGGCCTGGTCCTGCTTACTGTGTGAAAGTTACCAGGGAAAATGAACCCTTAATGAACTCTGCAGACTTGGCTTGTGTGAGTCAAGGCCGAGCCAAAGGGGATGGAGCCATTGAGTGGCTCTGAGATGGAGGAGCAAAGAAGAGCCGAGTGGACGGGATGGGCTGGGGCGGGTGAAATGGGAGGCCCCTGCACACCCTCTGGTCACCATCAAGTCACATCACAGCTGCGCTTGAACGGAACCTGCAGCCTTCGGTGGTGGGGGGATTTTGGTGTGTGAGGAGCCTGCTGCTGGGGCCCAATGTGTCAGCTAAGGAGGCTGCCTCTGGGCCTGAACTAACCCACGAACTCATGAAACTCTTGAACTCTTGGTCAAGTGTAGCCGGCTTTTGTTCTTACAGGAAGACACATTTTAGAGGTTATGGTTTGAAAATGGAGAGATGGAGGCTGAGAAGGGTTGAGTCTGTACAGAAGAGGGGCACACATAGGCTGGATGTACCTAGGGCTCACCAACTCCTAGAGCGTCGCAATGCCAGGAGAGCCCCTGAAGCTCGGCAGCCACAGTTCTAGGGCCACCGGAAAGGAAGAGCATACGGCACACAGACGCTTTGGGAAATGCCACCCCCAGGTTGAGATTATAAAGGATTCCAGAGAGCGCACCTAAGCCTTCTGCTAAGGGCCAGCTGGAGCTCTAGCTGGGTCTGGGTCACATGCTGAGCCTTTCCTGATCATTTCCCTGGAGGGTCCCCCAGATGCTCTGGGGGCTTCTAATCAGAGACATGACTCCAGGTGGAGGCATCACTGGGTCCTTCTAGGTCAGACAGCATTTTCAGCGGGATCTGTGATGGTGTTGCTTACCTGCCGGTTCATGAAGACATAGATAATGGGGTTGTAGATAGTGGCACTTTTGGCAAAGTAGGCTGGCAGGGCAGCCATCAGAGGGTGGAAGGCGTAGCCAGGGTTGGCAGCAGCAAAGCATGCGAAGAAGGTGTAGGGTCCCCAGCAGAGGCAGAACGCCATGATCATCACCACCACCATGCGCGTCACTTCCTTCTCTGCCTTCTGGGTGGATTCGGACTCTTTCTGCTGCTTTGCCACCTGAGGGAGACAGGGACAGTGAGTCGGGGGTTGGGGGACAGCAAGAGGCCGGTGACCCAGGCATAGGGAGTAGTGGGGAGAAGAGGAACCCAGCAGCCAGCTTCCAGCCCTGAGTCGAGCACAGCCAGTCTCAGGGAGACACGGTAGCCTTGGGCTGGCCCTGGGGGAGTTCTTCTAGAATTGGAGGTGGCATGCAGCTAGGCCTGGCCTAAGGTGACCCCAGAGCTGGACCAAACAAGCTCCTTTGCTTCAACTGATTCCTTAACGGACTGTCCTCTTCTGCGCCCAGGCCTGACATGGAGGCCTGAACTGATCTCCGGGAGTGGAGGATGAAGGAGCTAACAAGATGGAGATGACGGGGGAGGCAAGAGCAGTGGCTGGTGGGGTGCCTGATGGCAGTGCCAGAGCAATGCATACACTTCCCTCAGGCTTCCTAGGCCAGGCTGGCCACTCTGTGGACTAAATCCTGCCCTGGACTCATGGTGAGGCAGCTGACGGCAGCTGTGGTGGGGTGGCTCCTTCATGCCTGAGGGGAGGAAGGAGACGAATGGCCTCCAGGCAGAGGCGCTGTTGGGGAGGTCACAGAGGCCAGCCACTGCCTGCCAGGGGTGAGGGGCTGACGGCACACAGATGAGTGGGGATGAGAGAGGGACTGTGAGGGCTGGAATCCGAGGCTGGCCGGGCCAGCAGGGCTGGGGCTCCACCAGCCCAGACGAATGCAGCCCAAGCCGTGCTTGGGTACCTGTGGGAGCCTTCAGCCCAAGGTGAGGGGGCTTATCACGGGCTCACAGACTCCTAGAGAGAGAGCTTGGCAGGCATGCCCATCCAGTTGTGGACACAGGCGGCTTCATATAGGAAAGCCACCACCCGGAAGGATCTTCCACTGCCTGTGCCAGGCAGGGCCCAGCAGCTAACAGACGGAACCAGCCTTGCTCGCCTCCCTTGGCCTGATTTTCTGCAGGGGCTCCCAGTGGCAACCTAGTCTAGCGGTGGGGGGTGATGGACAGGATCTGCTTCCCAGGGCAGAGGGCCAGACACAGAGGGTGGAGAGTGGGCTCGGGGGAGCAAATGGCATACTTGAGTCCACTCCTTGGTCCGCCCCACAGCCTAAGAAAGGGACAAGGGTACTCCACGGGCAGCCTCATAAAAACAGGCCTTGATTGGCAGGTTTCATTTGCTGATGTGGCTGTTCCACTCCACTCTGTGAGAAAGGCAGCCTTCCCACCCTGGGGGGAACTGTCCAGGGTCAGAGCAAGGCACACCTCTGTCCCCTTAGTGGACTCCTCTAGGGACGGAGTGGGCGTCCTTTCCTATTGCACAGAGCTGACGACAAAGTTGCAGGGGCTAAAACTGCAGCCGGTGATACTGCCCCAAAGGAATCACCTGATTCTTATCGCTGGATCTTAATATTTTCTTATAGGGGTAGAATCCTCTTCTCTAAGGATTTTTGAAAAAATGGTTTAAAGTAGCTCACTCCTGTAATCCCAGCACTTTGGGAGGCCGAGGCGGGTGGATCACCTGAGGTCAGGATTTCGAGACCAGCCTGACCAACATGGTAAAACTCCATCTCTACTAAAAATACCAAAAAAATTAGCCGGGCATGGTGGTGCATGCCTGTAATCCCAGCTACTCGGGAGGCTGAGGCAGGAGAATTGCTTGAACCCGGGAGGTGGAAGTTGCAGTGAGCCAAGATCGTGCCACTGCACTCCAGCCTGGGTGACAGAGCAAGACTCTGTCTCAAAAAAAATTTTTTTTCTAGTAGTCTCAGTGGACTGATTTGGGGACAGAGAAGCTTAGGGGCAGGAGGGGGTGAGGCCAGGAGGGATCGGGGGGCTTACCGCTCGGATGGCCAGCCACACTTGGAGGTAGCAGAGCACAATGATGCTGAGTGGGAGGATACAGCATGTGACCATGAGGACGATCATGTAAGACTGCACCCCGGGGTACGAGCTGCCACTGAACACGTCTGGGCCGCAGGAAGTCTTCAGGCCATGGGGCCAGTACCTGGAGAGAAGGGCCGGCAGCCAGTCCTGATGTGGGGTGGGGTGGGGTGACCCAGGACCCTCAGCCCAGGCCTGCCGATGACTCAGGTGGGGTTTGTTTTTTTAAATTGAGGTGAAATTCACGTTGCATGAGATTACCCAATTTGAAGTGACCAATTCTGTGGGATGGTCCATTCCCAATGCTGTGCAGTCACCACCTCTGCTTCCAGAACATTCTCATCACCCCACAAGGAAACTGTTGGGTTTTTAGTAAATCTTTGTCCATTTTAGATGTCATGCCTCTCCTCTTAAAATGGTGGTAAAATACACATAACATAAAACGTGCCATTATAGGCCAAGCACAATGGCTCACGCCCATCCCAGCACATTGGGAGGCTGAGGCAGGAGGATTGCTTGAGCCCAGGAGTTCAAGACTAGCCTGGACCACATAGTGAGACTGGGTGAAGTGGCGCACCTGCAGTCCCAGCTACTCAGGAGGCTGAGGTGGGAGGATCACTTGTGCCCAGGAGGTCGAGGCTGCAGTGAGCTATAATTACACCACTGCACTCCAGCCTGTGCGACAGAGTGAGACCCTGTGCAACCATCTCCACTATCTGCTTCCAGAACATTTTCATCGCCCCAGGCACGCCCCCTTTTTACAAAGGGAAAGGGTGTGTGAGGTTCCATCCTGCCCTGACCTTCTAAGAACACCTGCAAAGAGCTGAGTCTTTTATCTGAGGTCAGCTAGACCATGACTGAGATAAAGGGACCTGCTCACTGGGTGGCCTGGAGGATTAAATGAGATAACCTGCGGGAGAGCCTCCACCAGGTCAGCTTGCCACACGTTTGATAACGGGCAGCTGTGTGGGGCATGGTGGCATGAGGAGGGCGGGAGGCAGAGATAGGCTTTCACAAGGTTTCCTAGAATGATGGAACATTCCTGAAGAAAGAACATTCCCTCTCCAAACACCACGAGAACTTATTCATGAACTTGTCAATAAAACAGTGAAATGCTGTCCCATCCAGTCCCTCCCAATCAAACGTTTGAGCCACTTGCTTGGCCAGGCCAGGACATGAGCTGTGCAGGCCCAGGTGGATCTATGACCCAAGTAGCCTCCGAAAGGTGAGGTGCGGGGTGGGGCAGCATGTGCAGGAACGAGACGTGGAATGCAGACACGCTGTGCGCTCACTGACAGCTGTGCTCATGGCCCGAGCTCATTGGCATTTCTCTTTGTGCTCCTGTGACCCGATTATGCTCCTGTGACCCGACTGTGCTTGGGAGAAATAAGTTTCCAGAGGTTTGGGGACCACAGAGCCAGATTCATACATTCATAGACATTGCATGCTCAGAGGGGCCCAGAGAAAGGAATAATTTGCCTCAAGGTCAGAGAGTCTGACCCTGCCCACTCCATCTTGCACCCTTGCTCCCTTACCTGCTCCAACCAAAGATGGGCGGGGCCGTCCACACAGCAGCCCAGATCCAGGAGAAGGCAATGCCCACAATGGCCAGCTTGGCATCAAATCTCACGTTGCCAAAGGGCTTGCAGACAACCAGCCACCTCTCCCAGGAAATGATGGCCAGGGACCAGAGACCCGTGATCCCTAGGGGAGAGCAGACAGACGAGGCCTTGAGCCAAAGCAAAGCTGGAACAGCCTCCTACATCACTGCTTCCTTCCTGGACCAGCTGACAGCTTTCAAAATCAGGAGATGTCTGCCCACCCGGCTGCAAAACTCATTCTCCAAAGAATGTTTTCAGGGCCAGGACGAGCGGGCCTCTGGGTCACTTTGTTTCCCTAACTCCTGCTCTCCCCTTCCTCCTGCATCTCATTCTGCCTCTCCTCCCACCTTGCTCCCCCGCTGACCCCTGTTTTCCTCCTCTCCTCTCCGTTTCTTTCTTTCCTCTTAACCTCAATTGCTCTCCCTCTGGAGCAGGAGCTTCGAGCTCCCGGTTTAGCCAGTGGGTTTCTTGCCAACCAGTCTTGGAATCTCGAAGCTGGGAACCACTTAGGGAGCTCTGTCCTCAACCCCCACACATGAGTGCCCATGAGGAAGCCAGACAGAGCCAGTAGCTGCCCCTGTTGGCCCAGAGGAGCCCTGTTAGCACTCCCTGCCCTCTTGGCCACGGCCCTTCCTCTAATGATGGAACTCTTGATGGCCACGTCCACAGCAGCATGGCCACACTGAGGTGCTGTTGTCCCAGCCAAGAGCAAGGAATCAGGCCGTGTCTAGTAACCTGCGCTCCTCCTTCCAACACACACCCACGTTCCTTTAGGCGAGTGTAAACGGCTCAGATTCTCCCCACTCCCTCTCTGCGGTAGGTGGAGACAGCTTCCCACTGTCCTGCTTAGACCCCAAAGGTCTGCACGCAGAATTCAGGGCTCCGCCCACTGAGGTGGAAAAAATGACATCTTTCTTTCCACCAACCTCGAACAGACTCTGGGCATTTCCTTCCATTATGAACATGGCAGTATTAGCAGCACCCATGACTTGGTCAGCAAGAGAGGTCACAGATGTTTTCCTGTCCATTTACAGAGGTGGCAGGCAGTTCGAATGTCACTTATTTCATCACTACTTTGAAATAGCAATGGTTGTCAGGCTGGATCCTGTTATTTAATACTTTAGTACTGAGTGGTGTCACTAATACTTTTATTAGTATTATAATGCTTTTATTTTTATTTACTTTTTGAGACAGGTCTTACTTTGTTGCCCAGGCTGAGAGCAGTGGTGCCATCACAGCTCACTGCAACCTTGACCTCCCGAGCTCAAGTGATCCTCCCACCTCAGCCTCCGGGGTAGCTGGGACTACTGGTGTGCCACCACTCCCAGCTAAGTTTTTATTTGTTGTAGAGACGAAATCTCACTAAGTTACCCAGGCTGGGCTCAAACTCCTGGAGGCAAGCAGCCCTCCCACTTCAGCCTCCCAAAGTGCTGGGACTACAGGCATGAGCCTGGCCATTAAATGCTTTTAATGAAAGACTATGTTACTGGTGAATATTTAATACTTTGATAACTGTTTTTCAATATAATTGGCTGCCTTTCTAATCCTATGGGTCTCATTTTATGTGTTTGCAAAAATTCTTCTGAGATGGGGTCCACAGGCTTCCCAGATGGCCAAGAGCATCCGTGGACTGAAACCGGTGGGGAAGTGCCAGCTGCTTGGCACTGGAGTGGCCCAAGAACAGACCGGGAGCAGAGGCGAGGGTGAGCAGGAGACCCCGGCAGAAATGGAGACAGACGTGGGTGGAGATGCGGGGGGGGGGCACTCCGGAAGGGCCGTGGGACCATGGAGGCCATGCCTGCTGCAGAGAGCACTTGGACCTGGGGATGGACCTTCTCTGCCTGACCTTCCCTTGGCTCCCCTTGTAGACTGTCGGGGGAGTGCCAGGACTTGGACAAGCATCCTCTCTGGTCTGGGCCATTGTGGTACAATTTGAGGCAGTTAACAGGGGTAGGGGGGAGAGGCTGCTAAGGGTGGTGGGGAGGCAAGGACAGGAGCTGCTTCTGTTGGGTGTGGGGTCTCCTCCTTCTGAAATAAAGCCCCAGCTCCTGGGCGTGGCCTCTGAGGCCTCCGAGACCTGGGCCTGCCCACCACGTGTCTGGCAGCTGCCGCTTGGTGGTACTCTGCCCATCTGAGCCGCCAGCTGCTCCCAGCTGCTCCTTCTCCACCTGCCCCAGACCCCTTCCTGTCAAAGAGGACTGGTGATGGCACTGCCTGGTCACCGTCTGGATATAGGGCCCCTCCTTAGCGCAGAGCCTGGCACACTGGTACCTCTTGGCCACTGTCTGCTGACCTGGGTGTAATCGTGGCCACAGAGCTATGAGTGATGGGGACGGGGAGAGGATCTGGGAATTGTGTCTGCCCCAGGAAAAGCAGATGCAGGTGAGCTGGAAGGGCGGCATCCCTGATTGCACGGGAGCGCTGCCCAGGGTGCCCAGAGGCCCCGCTCCCATGCTCTTCCGGGGCTATCTGGCTCTGTGTCTGTCTCCTCCCGCACCAGCCCCACAGCCCCAAACTGGCTGTCCCTGGGCAGAGCCTGTCTCAAGAGTAGGAACTCAGGGTGTGCTGGACTCAAGGGAACTGAATTTCATGTGAGTGTTCAGATGGAAGCCTCCAAACCCTTCAATATATGGACGTGAGGGAGGCAGACCCACAGGATGACCTGGGGTGGCCGGAGGGGCTCGCAGGGTGAGTGAACGATTTCCGCTGAGCCTGGGCCCCGACTGGCTTACCACACAGGGAGACGGTGTAGCCCTCCAGGACACACATCGGGTGGCCCAGCACGAAGTATCCATAGATCTGGTTCACAACGCTGATAGTGCTGGCAATGACGGTCTCTGTCAGGTCAGCGACAGCCAGGTTCACCAGGATCCAGTTCAGAGGGTGGCGCAGCTTCTTGAACTTCATGGTGGCCACCAGCACCAGCCCATTCGTGAAGACGGATGCAGCGACCACAAAGACCATCCAGACACTGGTGAGGTGGTACACCCATCTGGGAGCGATGTGGTAATTGGGGCCTTCAAAGGGGCCTGCGGGCAGGAGGCAGAGGAGAGAGAGGAGCTGGATGGCAGTACCACCTGTCTATACCGGTGCCGATCCCACCTCTCCGGGTTCCGTCAGGGCCTCCCCCTCCCCCTCCCGCCCTCCTGCCCACTGCCCTTGCCTTTGCAATCGGCTCTGTCCCTCCAGCTTTGCCCATCCTCAGACAGCCGGCCCTCCATCCTGTCCCTCAAGCCAGAGGCCATCGCCTGCCGGTCACCGCACTAGCACCTTGAACTTAACAGAACTTCTCATCATCTCCCCCATCTGATTCCCCACTCCCGGCGTGCAGAGTCACCCTGCTTCCCTGCTCCCCCTTCCCTTCGCCCCAGCCCCACCTCCGACCTCCCAGAGTCCTCTGCCCTTCCATGGACAAACACTTTCCTCATGGAAAGACCAGCTCAGATGCCTTTGCCTTCCGGAAGCCTTTCCAGACTCCCCAGCTACTGGCAACGCACCCCCTTGAGGAGAAGACCGCCACCCACCTCTGTCACCTTCCGTCACATGTGACCTTTCATGATGATCTGAATGTGTGTGCCTCCATGAATTCATGTGTTGAAATCCCAGCCCCGAAGGTGATGGTATTAGGAGGTGGGGCATTCGGCAGGTGATTTAGGTCATGTGTGCAGAGTGAGTGGGGCCCTGTGAATGGGATTAGTGCCCTTACAAAAGAGGCCCTAGAAGCTGGGGTTACAGGCTACTCAGGAGGCCAACCTGGGAAGGTCACTTGAGCCTTTGGGAACAGTTCAAATTAGCTAGGCACGGTGGCTCGTGCCTGTAATCCCAGCACTTTGGGAGGCTGAGGCAGGAGGGTCACTTGAGCCCAGTTCAGATCCAACCTGGGAAACATGGCGATGCCTCATGTAAAAAAAAAATTTTTTTAACTAAAACTTTTCTTTTAAAAAAAGAGTCCCTAGAGTGCTCTCTAGTTCTCTTTCTACATGTGAGGATACAACAAGATGCTGGCAATCTGCAGCCAGGAAGAGGCCCTCGTCAGCGCCCACCATGCTGGCACCCTGACTTCCAGCCTCCAGTGCGGTGAGAAACAAATTTGTTGTTTAAAAGCCACCCAATCTATAGTAATTTTAAAAAATTCTTTTGTTTTGTTTTGTTTTGTTTTTTGAGACAAAGTCTTGCTCTGTCACCCAGGCTGGAGTGCAGTGGTGTGATCTCGGCTCACTGCAAAGTCTGTCTCCTGGGTTCCAGCGATTCTCCTGCCTCAGCCTCCCAAGTAGTAGCTGGGATTTACAGGCACCTGCCACCACGCCCAGCTAATTTTTGTATTTTTGGCAGACATGGGGTTTTACCATGTTGACCAGGCTGGTCTCAAATTCCTGGCCTCAAGAGATCCACCTGCCTTGTCCTCCCAAAGGGCTGGGATGATAGCTGTGAGCCACTGAGCCTGGACTGGTAATTTCTTACAGCAGCCAGTACTGACACACGCATACAAGTCTTGTCTTTCTCACCAGAGACTGACTCATTCATCTTCACAGACTGTCCAGCACACAATAGATGCTCAGAAAATAAATGCATGAGGAAATTAATCAATGAATGTGTTATGAGTTAAACTGTGTCCCCACCCAAATTCATATGTTGGAGTCCTAACCCCAATACCTCAGAATGTGACCATTTTTAGAGATAGGATCTTTACAGAGATGATCAAGTTTAAATGAGGTCATTAGGGTGGGCCCTAATCCAATATGACCAGTATCGTGATTATGGTTATGATTATGATGTATTTAGAGATACAGGCGGCCAGGCGCTGTGGCTCACGCTTGTAATCCCAGCACTTTGGGAGGCCGAGGCAAGTGAATCACTTGAGGTCAGGAGTTCAAAACTAGCCTGGCCATGGTAAAATCCCGTCTCCACTAAAGATACAAAAAAGTTAGTGGGGCATGGTGGTGTGTGCCTGTAGTCCCAGCTACTTGGGAGGCTGAGGCAGGAGAATCACTTGAACCCAGGAGGCAGAGGTTGCAGTAAGCTAAGATCATGCCACTGCACTCCAGCCTGAGTGATAGAATGAGACTCTGTCTCAAAAAAAAAAAAAATAGAATCTGGCTCTGGCACCCAGGCTGGAATGCAGTGGCACAGTCATAGCTCACTGCAACCTGGAACTCCTGTCTCAAGCGATCCTCCTGCCTCAGCCTCTCAAGTAGCTGGGACTGCAGGTGCACATTACCGCAATAAAAAAAAAAATGGCTAATTTTTTATTTCTGTAGAGATGGGGTCTGGCTATGTTGCCTAGGCTGTTCTAGAACTCCTGACTTCAAGTAATCCTCCCACCTTGGTCTCCTGAGTAGCTGGGACTACAAATGGATGACTTCTCTTTTGTATTCGGCAGGAGTTGGCAGGGCTCTACACCTTTCGTGTTGGGAGGACCTTTGTCCTAACATTGTTTTTGGCAGATTACCTGAAGGGACTGCAGGCCACAGACCTGCTGCCATATAAGGCCTCATGGCAGGCTTACAAAGGCATCCACAGAGAGTCCCAAGATTTATCAAGAGATTCTTTAGTTGTGTGTTAGAAAAGCCCAACTCAAACTAGCTTAAGAAAAATGGGGATTTCCTGCTATGGCCAGGAGAGACAGATAAATCTCACCCCCAGCGCAACTGGATCCCTCAGGCCTCTGCTTCCCTCTGTGCATGGGCCCCACTTGTTCCTAACACAAGGAGCTTCCAGAAACCCACTGACAATGTCTGCAACCCCGATACCTGCCACTGGCTCTCCAGGAACCCCCAATATGAGCAGTAGGGACAGATCATTGACAACTGAAGACCTGCGTGGTGTCAGTCTCCATGCAGAAGGGGGCAGAGGGGAGCGATGGGGCTGCTGACGGACCTAAGAACAGAGAACCCCAAACTGTCGGCAGCTCTTCCCTGGAAAGCACTTGGGGTGAGCTGAGGAAGAGCAGCTGAGACTGGGAGGGTTTGGGACGTCTGGCCTGTAGGCAAGTGCAATCTAGTCCTTTCAAAACAAGGCGCCAATGCCCTTCCCCGGCAGCCCGCGCCGTCCAAACTGGGCAGTGCAGGGACGAGTGGGTGAAGGGCCCAGCAGCAGTGGGGGAGGGGACAGGAGCTGCCACCAGTGCAACTAGAGCTGGCCTCATGGCCAGTCCCTCCCTCCTGAAAGTTCTGGAACTGATTTCATGAAGCAGTGAGCAAGAGAATCAAAGTCAACTCCCAGGCAAAGTGATTCTAGGAAATACAGGGAGAGAGGGAAGGGGAGGATGACTTCTACAAACACGCCTTCTTTTCTAGAGTTTAATTTGGAACCTTTTAACTGTTTTGTTACACAGTTATAAAACAAAATTTAAGTGGCCAGGAACGGTGGCTTATGCCTGTAATCTCAGCACTTTTGGAAGCCGAGGTTGGCGGATCACTTGAGGTCAGCAGTTCGAGACCAGCCTGGCCAACATGGCGAAACCCTGTCTCTACTAAAAGTACAAAAATTAGCTGGGCGTGATGGCGGGCACCTGTAGTCCCAGCTACTCAGGAGGCTGAGACACGAAAATCAGTTGAACCCAGGAGGCCAAGTTTGCAGTGAGCTGAGATCCTGCCACTGTATTCCAGCCTGGGCAACAGAGCAAGACTGTCTCAAAAAAATAAAGTAAAATAAAATAAAATAAAAATTTAAATTTAAACGGCAATCTCTGAAAATCAGCAAGAAAAGAAATGAAGCTAAATGCATATCCACTGAGTGGCATAATCACTTAGACAGACTTGAAACACACTGGTTTGACTACACGACCTAGTGGCCTATACCCTCAGGGTAAGAAGACCTGTTAAGATGTTAAGTTTTTGGTCACCAGTAGGTGAAGACAGGGTAAGATGTCTGAATGCCGTCATGTCCCATCCCCAGTGGTTTAATTGCTCTGGGCATTGAGTTTCAGTAGCTGCCAACACCCCAGAAAAGAGACACTCTCCTTGCCAAAACACACCAACAAATCCAACCTGCCTCTGGTCAGACCCTCAGATCGACTACCAATTTACTGAAAAATCATAATGAACAAGGTCAGAGGAGCCTGATGAACCACGCCATGGAGGAGCCATCATCTCCTCCTAGAGTGTGGGAAGGTCCAGGGATGAACGACTTGTTTCTCCCACAAATAAACTGCAGGGAGATCGAGAGGGAATCTCTAGATTCAAAGAGAATCGAAAGGCACGTCAATCAATCTGAATGTGTGCACTTTATCTGAGCCCTGATTCAAGCAAACTGAAAATCTGTATGACATTTTTTGAACACTGCTAGGATATTTGAAACTATTCAGGAAATATTGTCACACTTGTCAGTGTGATGATGGCTTGTGGTTATGTTTTGAGAGGAGCCCTTTTCTCCTAGAGGAACATACTAAAGATTTATAGGGGGAAGGATGTGACGTCTTGGATTTGCTTCCAAGAATCAGGAATAAAGGGTAGTGGAGGGGTTACAGATGAAATGAGATGAAACCATGGGAGCTGAGTGATGTGTATCAGGGTTCATTACACTCTTCCCGGTACTTTAGTAGAAGCTCGACATTTTGTGAAAAAAAAAACAAACAAAACACCCCACTCCGACATTTGAAAAGAGTGCATTGAAGCAGCATGCATTGATGATCTCTGGGGGCCTCTAGGAAGAGACTGTTGCATCGTCACCAAGGAAATTCTGGGCACAGTCATGTTCAGGTCAACTGCAAGATCCTCAGCCGGTTTGGTCTGGGCACTCTGTCACTAATTGGCACTTGGTTCTGGCCACCCCATAGCAAGGTATTTATTGGCAGCCAAGGAGCTGGCATGGTTTCTGGAAACCACAGCCTGCATGATGTTCTTTTTGTGTGTGTTTTCTTTTGAGACGGAGTCTCGCTGTGTCACCAGGCTGGAGTGCAGTGGCGTGATCTCGGCTTGCTGCAACCTCCGCCTCCCCGATTCAAGCAATTCTCCTGCCTCAGCCTCCCAAGTAGCTGGGACTACAGGCATGCGCCACCACACCCAGCAAATTTTTGTATTTTAAGTAGAGATGGGATTTCACCATATTGGCCAGGATGGTCTCGATCTCCTGACCTTGTGATCCACCTGCCTCAGCCTCCCAAAGTGCTGGGATTACAGGCATGAGCCACCGCACCTGGCCTGCACGATGTTCTCCTGAAGGCACCAAAGGAATCTGGTTTGGAGGAGGGACCCAGGGAGAGGGGCCGGGTGGGGCGGTCACTGGCGTCCTCAGCTTCTTTGGAATGGGCAACTGACCAGGGCAGAACTGGGGCCGCCCTGATGAGAGCTTTCAGCTTTCTGTTGGGCCTGAGCCCTCTCTCCCAGGACTGCTCCAAATGGAAAGACAGCCCTCGGCACCAATCCAGCCTCTTCTCCTCAGAGGTGTGCAGCCAAAAGCATGGAGTTTGACAAAATGACAGCTAAGTCTCTGCTGACCCTGAAGTTCTAGAAGTTTCTTGCCCTCTGCGGCTGTCTTCCCCTCTTTCCCGCCTCCCTTGGGTGTGTCAATGTGTTACCTCCTTTGGCTTCAGCTGTAAAGACAGACCTGGCGCTCAGGTACGGGCCACAAAGAAAGAGCACATAAACTCTTCCCCGGCCACGGATCCACAAATGGGCTGGGAAGCCTGTGTGGCTGGAGAATGCATATTTGATCTTGTGGTGTCCTTCTAGATTCGGAGAGGACCCCCCATTCATGTCATCAGAAAAGCTAAGGGAGAATGCCTTCTCTGCTGGTGGGGACGTGAAGAGGAGAGATTCCCTTGGGCGGGGCAGGTGGGTGGCCGGCGGCTGTCAGTGCAGCCTCCCAGCCTCCATGGGCCTGCGGGCTCACCTCTGGTGGAGTTGCTGTTGGTGTAGGTGAAGATGCTGGACTGGGTGCTGTCCTCATAGTTGTCCTGCGGATGCCGGCCTGCGAGCCTCTGGAGGCTCCACTGCTGGGCCATGGCTATGGAAAGCCCTGTCCCCGACGGCAGCCAGCCCTGGCTGGTCACCTGAGGGTCACGGCACTTTATACCGGCCTGTGGGATCAGCCCGGGCCTCTTTACCTTAAAAGCTCCCAAACCCTGCACCATCTGATCTCTTAATTGGGCCTGGGACTTACACCTCCTCCTCCCACCCCTTGCTTCCCGGCTCCTGAGGTGAGCCTGTGAGGGCGGCTCAGAGGGATTTGCTGGGAACCAAACTCGCATGCCCCACCCACCCCCGCCAGGCAGGTGGAAGTGCCTGTGGGAGCCGCAGTGGCCCTCGCTGTGCTCACTGTTCATGTGTCCTCTGTTCTCTTCCACTGTCCAGTGCCTGCCTTTGGGGCAGGTCAACCTAAGGGTCAAGATTTGCAGACCGGGGAGTGGGTGATGAATCTGCCCAGAGCCCGAATCCTCCTTTCTCTTGAAAACACAGGGAGACTTTTCAGGGCCAAGGCCTGGACCTGGATCCTCCTTGAGAGGCCGACCATCTCTGGGGGCCCAAACGGCGGGATCTGTGCCAGGGGGCTCCTCCCCCAGGGTGGGGGGTGGGCAGGCTGACTACGTGCGTGTATCCTGCTCTCGGCTTCCCTTCCTCCCCCTTTCCACCATGAGCTTCACGTCTTTCGGCTGCCAGGGTGCTTGTGCAGCCCCCCAGCAGCCCAGGGCTGCGCCTGCTGACGTCTCCCTTGCCCTGAGTTCACAGCCTTTCCTTGGGCTTCCCCCACCACGGGCCCCCGTCCACAGACTGTTCAGACAGGCCATCTCTGCTGTCCCTCTTGGCCCATGCTTGGCAGGGGCACGGATGACCTGTTAGTGCCCAATTCTGTAGCCTTGCCTAGGTTTCCAACCAAGGGGCCCTGTCCCCTCCACGGCCCACCCCTCCAGCCCCCCAGGAGCACATCCCCTCTTGTGGCTTCCACCAGTTCCTGGCTCCTAAGTCCCCAAATCCAGCCCCCTCCAGGTGCCTCCTTTGGGGTTTGTTTCTTAAGCTCAGTAAAGCCAAGGAGTGAGTCCCTGTTCTCGGAGCCACGATTCTCCAGCACTCCTGGCTCACATTTCCACTCCTGGCAACATGGCCTCCGCTGTGGGCACAGGGTGGCCCTGGCTGCCAAGTTGGAAACCAGAGCTTCGTGGAGCCCCAGCTTGGTTACCTATAGCAAGAATGGCTTTTAACATCTGTCGCTGCCTGCCACGTGCTAGGTGCCAAGCTAGGGGTCCCATGTGGAAGAGAAGACGAGTCCTGGCCACAGACTTGCCAGGGCCCATTCGCAGCCTAGACAGCTGGGCTTGATGGCCAGTGGCACCGGTGAGCTGTTTTCCCTGACTCCGGCACATCCACGCCTGTGTACCCAAGAGAATTGCAACGTGTGTCCACACAAAAACCCGTATGAATACAGAGCACTCTTCCCAATAGGCCTAATGGTAGAAGCAACCCAGAAGTTCAGAAGCAGATGAGTGGCTAATCAAGATGTGGCCTGTCCATACAGTGGAGAATCATTTGGCCATGACAGGGAATGAAGGGCTGATCTGCGCGACAACGTGGACGGACCTGGAGAGCAGCATGACTCCATCTCTGTGAAATGCCTAGATAGGCAGATCCAGAGACAGGGAAAGCAGAGGAACAGGTGCCAGGACAAGGGAGGGAGGGAAATGGAGGGTGACTTCTTAATGGGTACAGGGAATGCTTTATGAGTGATAAAAATGTTCTAAAATTGGATTGTGATGATGCAGCCACTCTGGAAAACAGTTTGGCAGCTCCTCAAAGAGTGAAACCTAGAATTCCCATAGCACCAGCAACTGCACTGCTGGGTACAGGCACAGAGGAATGGAAGGCAGGGTGGGGAAGGGCTGTTTGCACACGCGTGTTCATAGCAGTGTTCCAGTAGCTGAAACATGGAAGCAACATGTGTCCATTGAAGGACAATTGGGCTGGACATGGTGGCTCACACCTGTCATCTCAGCTCTTCGGGAGGCCAAGGTGAGAGGATCACTTGAGCCCAGGAGTTCAAGACTAACCTGGGCAACATAGTGAGACCCTGTCTCTACAAAAAGTACAAAAATTAGTTCAGCACGGTGGCAGGCGCCTGGGGTCCCAGCTACTTGGGAGGTGGAAAGATGGGAGGTTGCGGCTGCAGTGAGCTGTGATGGCATCAGGGCACTCCAACCCGAGTGACAGAGCAAGACCCTGTCTCAAAACAAATAAACGAACAAACAAACATCAACGGATGACTGAATAAACACTATGTGGTCTCTACAGACAATGGGATATAATTCATCCTTAGAAAGAACTTTGACACATGCTCCAACATGGATGACCGAAGGGCAAAGACTGTAAAATTCCGCTTCTCTGAGGTGCCCAGAGTAGTCAAATCCATAGAGACAGACAGTAGATGGGTGAGTGCCCGGGGCTGGGGGTTGACGGGGCCAGAGCTTTGGTTTGGGAGGATGAATGGGTTCTGCGCCAGGTGGTGGTGATGGCTAAAAATCACCAAGTGCCTTTCCTCCTCTTATTACTTTTGGGGCCTCTGCTCTGACGTCCCTTCTCCGAGTGCATCCTGCCACTGTGAAGCTTCAGCTGGGACATCTACTTTCCACTCTGGCTGCGAGTGGCATGGTGTGTGCCCGCCGCTTCCTGGCAAGATGGAATGGTCATTGTCCCTGTTCTGTGGATGAGACACCTGAGGTGTGTCCAAGGCATAGACCTTGCAATGTCACTTGCTGAAACTGGCTCAAGTCCCTAGAACTCAGCCCTAAGCAGTTGTGACTTCCAAGGGTCCCTCTTCCTGGGTCCCAGAGAGCTTGGTCTGCCTGTCCCCACCGGAGTCAGAGAATCTGAGGATCCAAGAGTGTGAGACCCAGAAGTGAGCCTCCTCTGAGATCACCTGCCTCACTGGGTCCCTTCTGACCATGGGATGGCTAGCCAGCCTTGACGCAGCACCACCATGAGCTGGCCAGGTGGCCTTGGACAGGTGACCTCTCCTTCTTGGCCCAGATTCCCCTTCTGTCTAGAGGGAGATAAGCAACTCTGAGGCTTCCCTGGGCATCCAAGGCCACCATGTTGTTTGGAAGCCCTTTCACAGCATGAAATGCCCTGTGATGTGGGGGTCTGGCAGAGGAGGAACAGGTGTATGGGAAAGCCCCCAGCCTTGCCTGAGCCCTGGAGATGGCCCTCCACTTGCCCTGCCTGCCCTTGTCCAGGATTACGTTAATGACCCAGCTCAGTGCAATCCCACCAATGCCCTGGGCCAGAAGTGCGGCAGCCCCCACATCCCAGGAAGGAGAGTGGAGGTGGCGGAGGTGGGGGAGGCCTAAAAAGGCGGTATGTTCTGCACCTTCGCCGGCTCCGCTAATCGATGATTAGGGCTAACAGAAGATCAAGTCCCATTTTAGCCTAAAGCAGATTACTGTCCTAGAAAGTCACCCAGCACCTGTGAGGGCACGTGTGTCCCCAGGCATGGTGAAAACTTATCTGTGGTCCCACACACTTGCAGAAGGGTGGATGAAAGCGGAGGGAGCGCTAGAGAGGGATGTGAAGAACGAGGGAGTGAGGGGTGAGATGGGGGAGGGAGCAGGAGCAGCAGCAGGAGAGCCCAAGAAAGCCCCGAGGGACCCCTGGGAAAAGGCTGGAGGGGCCTGAGCCAGGCCGGCCCCACTGCCAGCGCCCTCTGCTCTGCCCGGAGTCTCCCACCCTCGCTGCCAGCTGGGGCCCTGGCCGGGGTGGACGATTAGATGTCGGACTTGTCTCTAATCCGACTACTCCTAAGTGACTTCACGCGGGAGAGCCGATTAGGAGTTATGGGAGCTGCTGTCATCTTGACTCAGGCGCTTTGTCACTAATAGCCCATGGCTGCTATGGCTGCAGGACAAGGAACCATTTAGACATTTGCCTTTGACATTAAAAAAAATGGTGATAAAATATACGTAACACAAAATGTACCATTGCTACCATGTCTAAGTGTACGGTCCAGTCGCTATAAGCACTGCCACCACCATCCATCTCCAAACTCTTTGGATTTCGTGAACCGGAAGTTCTGTCCCCATGAAGCACCCGCACATTTTCCCCGCCCCTCCGCCCCGGCACCCGCCCTTCTATTCCTACACATTTGGGAGCTCCGAGCACAATCCTATGGGTGCATGTCCTTCTGTGCCTGGCCTGGGTCACTTAGCTGTTGCCTTTGACTGTGAATTTGGAATGGATTTCCAACCATTGGATTTTCATTTCTATGCGGCTAAATATGACTTGTTTCCTTTTTGGCTTCTGGCCTTCCTCCCTCATTTGAAGAGGTCTGTAAACACACACAGTACTCCTCCCCGTGCTCCAGCTCAGCCTCATAATCTCACCCTGTCTGTCCAGTCGCTCTAAGTCACAGAATGTGGATGTGGCACGTCCACACTCTGTCCACACTCTGTGTCCTTGAGCGTGGCGGTCACTGTGTCCCATCAGGAAGATGGGGATAACATTTACTTGCTGTAAGGCTTAAATGAGATCATCCTTTTGAAGAGTCTTAGCTCAGTCTTTGGCACAGAAAACTCAGCCAGTGATTCATTCAGCAGATACTTATTAGGTACCTTTTGTGGGCCAGGCACTGTTCTAGGTCCCGGGATGCATCTGCCTTTCTAACTGGGGGAGATGAGCAGGATGGAGAACACAAAGAGGAAGACAGGAGGCGGAGGTTGTGGGTGCCAGCGTGGGAGGGGGTTGGATGCCCACTTTCAAAGGGCACCAGGGTGGGGCCCTCTGAGAAGGGGACATGAGAGCAAAGACTCAAGGGAGGGAGGGCAGGAGGGAGCCACGCAGAGATCCAGGAAGGCACCCCAGGAGAGGGCAGCAAGTGCAAAGGTCCTGCAGCCAGAGCATGCCTGGCCTGCTTCAGGACCAGCAAGGAGATCACGATGGCTGGAGCGAGAGCAGGCTTGACGACGAGGAGGAGGAAAGGCTGCAGGGGGCAGGGCCATTCTCTGAATGGAATGGGGAGCTTTGTTGGATTTTGAAAGAAAAGTGACACAATCTGAAGTCGATTTGGACAGACTCCTCTGGCAGCTGTCTGTGAGCTGCAGGGGCTAGGGCAGAAGCAGGTAGACCAGGTCGGGGGCTACTGTGGTGGTCTCATGACAGCTCCCATCAAGGAGGCAACAGTAGGGTGGTGAGAGGTGGCAGACTCTGGAGTCAACAGGATTTCCTGGTGGCTTAGGTGGAAGCAGCCAGAGGACAGGAGGAGTTGCCCTCAGCTGAGAAGTCGAGGCTATGGGCAGGGCAAGTTTGGCTCATGGAGGGACCCATAAATAACCAACATGGGGACTGGCAAGGGCCCCATGCCTCAAAGCCACAGACATTCTTTACAGAGAATATTATGAACCACTTTATCCTGATGAATGTGAACATTTGGATGGAACGGACAAACCCTCAGGAAAACACAACTTACCAAAATGGGGAAGAAAGAATCAGAAGAGTTCTGTATCTATTGTTGCAGTCAGTGACGCTGTCATTTCAAACCTGCCCACAAAGAAACCTGCCCTGTTCCATTTCTGACCTGTGTTCTGGCATGTCTTTTTCGCACCATCCTTGCCAGTTATTCTCAGACCTTTGGGCTCGTCCGCAGACGTGAGGTCTTCATTCCCACACACGCAGGATCAACACGTGCTAGCCAGAAAGTTCGTGTAAGCAGATTCGTCATGCCTCCCTGCACCCCCTAATTCAGCTTGCTGTGGGAGTCACATGATCACCCCAGAGAAGAAAGAAGGTTTTGTTCATTTACAGAATTATGGGATTTTGCTCCAGAAAAACCTGCTGGGCTTTTGTTGCCTTGTTTTTCTTTCTTCTGTTCTCTTGCCTTGTTTGTTTTGAGATGGAGTCTTGTTCTGTCCCCCAGGCTGGAGTGCAGTGGAGTGATCTCTGCTCACTACAACCTCTGCCTCCCGGTTTCAAGCAATTCTCCTGCCTCAGCCTCCTGAGTAGCTGGGATGACAGGTATGTGCCACCATGCCTGGCTAATATTTTCTGTTCTATTTTTACTAGAGACAGGTTTTCACCATGTTGGCCATGCTGGTGTCAAACTCCTGACCTCAGGTTATCCACCCGCCTTGGCCTCCCAAAGTGCTGGAATTACAGGTGTGAGCCCACCCCACCCGGCCATTGCCTTATATTCTTAAATTGATCTTTCTTCTCTGACTTGAAAAAAGTCTTATTTCCAAATCTGATCCATATTTACAATCTAGTCCAGAGAATTTCCACTGTAATTAAACTATTTAAGGTTTAGTCATAAAGAGCTATCAGGAAGATATGTCCCCCAAAGTGTGTCATAAAAACACAAATACTGGCCAGGTGTGGTGGTTCACACCTGTAACTCCAGCACTTTGGGAGGCTGAAGCAGGAGGATCACGAGGTCATGAGTTCAAGACCAGCCTGGCCAACATAGTGAAACCCTGTCTCTACTAAAAATACAAAAGTTAACCAGGTTTGGTGGCATGTGCCTATAGTCCCAGCTCCTCGGGAGGCTGAGGCAGGAGTATCACTTGAACCCAGGAGGCAGAGGTTGTGGTGAGCCGAGATCACACCACTGCACTCTAGCCTGGGCAACAGAGCAAGACTCCATCTCAAAAGATACATACAAACACACACGCACGCACACACACACACACACACACACAAATACTATCTGATTCCACTTATGTGAGTTCCTACAGCAGTGAAATTTAATGAACAGAAAATCAAGATGTGAGATAAATTCCCACCGAGGATTTGTTTGGCTTTGACCCAGTGCCAGTCACTTTTTCTCAGCCAAATGGAGTTTTTTGTCCTTGCCCACTCGAGTCCCAGATGGACTCTCAGCTGGGAGCAGGTGGGTGGGAGGGTTCTCGCCTTGCACCTCCCACTGAGAGCCTGCCTGCTGGGTCTACATTCCCCTCCCTGTGGCAGGCTTCTCTTTTCTCATTGGTATTATGTTCCAACTGGGTAGTTCATATTGTAGGACAAAGAAAATAAGGAATTTGTGGCTGGGTCCATTGGCTCACGACTCTAATCCCACCACTTTGGGAGGCTAAAGTGGGAGGATCGATTGAGCCCAGGAGTCTGAGAGCAGGGTAGTATAGTGAGACCCCATCTCTACTAAAAAAATTTTAAAAATTAGCTGGGTGTGGTGGTGCACACCTGTGTTCCCAGCTACTCAAGAGGCTGAGGCAGAGGATTGCTGGAGGCCAGGAGGTAGAGGCTGCAGTGAACCGTGATCACACCACTGCCTTCCAGCCTGGGCCATAGAGCAACACCCTGTCTCGAAAAGAAAATAAAAGAAAAGAAATAAATTCAAATTCACTTTATGGTCCTGATCTTCAGTGTAAGCAGAAGAGAGACGTAATGGGCCATGTGAATTGGAAACTTCAATATGACTCATTATTTAAAATCTGCAAGCCTAGATTTCTTTATTAAATGCATGTTTCCGAGCACTGTCAAAAAAAAAAATAAAGTGTGAGGCGAGTCTGGAGCAGGGCTGCGGCTTCAGAAACTGCTGGGCAAACGGCCCTGGGACCCGGAGCCGCAGAACGAGCTCCCGGCAGGAAGGCGCTGAACGCCTCCGCGAAGGCCCCTGCCTCGGGCCCTCTGCAACTCTTTTTCCGGTGAGCCGTGGCCCTTTTGCTCGGTGGGTCGTTTTGCTTTGTCCGAATGCCTGCCACACTTTGGCCTTTGTTGATTCTGGTTCTCACTATTGACAGGTGGGAGCCTTCTGTCTGCCTTAGTACGGGGACCCCTCGGAACGGGAGAAGGCGCGGGGCTTGGCCTCCTGTTCGGCTCCTGGGCGCCCTCTTCTGGCGCCACCACGCCGCTCGCGCGCCAGAAAGCCCCCCACGGCCGCCGCGGGGGGGCCCCTAGGAGTTCTCCTGGGGCTCGCATTTGCCCCCAGGCCATCCTGCGCGGACCTGGGCCTTGTCCTGCGGAGGTGGACCCTGGTCGGGACCGCTGGGACGCTTTGTAGTCCCCGCCCTGCTTTGTCACATCCTAGCGCTTTCTGATGGAACAGGTTCTGGTTTCCTCCAGTATATCGTGGAAGGGGGCTCATTCATTCTTCTTGTGTTTGGACTTCCTTTAGAAGTGGGGAATTCGGGTTTTTGCTGCCTTCCTACTCCTGCCTGAACCCAGAAATCTTATTAGCCTTTTTTCTTAACAACTATTTTAAAATAGTGATAAAATAACTGTTTTAAAGTATACATACAGTTTGGTGACATTAGTGCATTCACACGGTCTTCAGTATCATTTTTGTGTTAAGATCATTAATTCAGTGTGTGGCCAAGTGTTACAGACAGTGGAAATCAGACAAAAGCTTAATTTATACGATACATATGCAGTTAAAATATTAAGATTTACATATACGATGACCTGATTCTGTTTAACTGTCTTTCACTACTAGGAAAGAAATTTCTAACAGAACCTTAGTGCAAACCCATTTAAACAGCACTATTTCCTGTCGTTCAGGGACCCAGGTGTTTTTCTTGTGTGCATTTCCTGTGTATTTCCTTTATCTGTTACTGTGTGTATTCCATTGATCTGTCTCACCTTTTGCACACAGTGCAACAAGAGATATTATTTGCTTTCATTATTCTGAAAAGGTTTTTACTGCCTTTGAACAGAAAGCTTGTCCCCACTCTGTCTGACTGCAGCCCCTGTGAGTCTAGGTAAGGCTGTGACCCTCCAGGTCATTGGTGTAATCTGTAGCCCATTCTTTCCCCCTCTCAAGTTCCATCCTTGTTCTGCAAGGCTGGGTGTCTTAGAGTCTTGGATCTGATGATTTGAGCTTTGCATTTACAAGTGACATTTCTGATGAGGTTGTACTTAAAAATTCCATGTATCCAATTATAGCATGGGAGGCAGAGGACCAACTTGGATTCACTGATACAAATGATCGCTTTGTTCTGGAGCCAGGCAGCCCCTGGGCAGTGGCACAGACTTTAGCACCGCACTGTTCGGGGACAACCTGAACCAACCCACGCTGTTCACATTCCCTGCCCAGTCATAAAACTCACCTGAGCTTAGTCATTGATGTAATCATTTGAACAAATAAAAGTCAAGATGAATATGTCCTCAGCCCAAACTCCTCTATCAAAGATAGCTGTGGTTTTCTAAAGCATAACCCATTTGTTATGTAAGTATTTCTTTCTTTCTTTCTTTTTCTTTTTTCTTTCTTCTTTCTTTCTTTCTTTCTCTTTATATTTTTTTTGAGATGGAGTTTCCCTCTGTCGCCCAGGCTGGAGTGCAGTAGCGCGATCTCGGCTCACTGCAACCTCGGCCTCCTGGGTTCAAGTGATTCTCCTGCCTCAGCCTCCCAAGTAGCTAGGACTTACAGGCATGTGCCACCACGCCCGGCTAATTTTTGTATTTTGAGTAGAGACAGGGTTTCACCATATTGGCCAGGCTGGTCTTGAACTCCTGACCTCGTAATCTGCCGTGTCAGCCTCCCAAAGTGCTGGGATTACAAGTGTGAGTCACTGCACCTGGCCTTTTTTTTTTTTTTTTTTGAGATGAAGTCTCACTTTGTCCCCCAGGCTGGAGTGCAGTGACGAGATCTCGGCTCACTGCAACCTCTGCCTCCCGCGTTCAAGCAATTTTCATGCCTCAGCCTCCCGAGTAACTGAACTACAGGCAAACACCACCATGCCCAGTGAATTTTCGTATGTTTAGTAGAGATGGGTTTTCACTATGTTGGCCAGGCTGGTCTGAAACTTCTGACCCCAAGTGATCCGCCTGCCCCAGTCTCCCAAAGTGGTGGGATTACAGGTGTGAGCCACTGCGCCCAGCCTATACAAGCATTTTCTTTTGTTTGTTTGTTTGTTTGCTTGAGACAGAGTCTGGCTTTGTTGCTCATGCTAAAGTGCAGTGGCGTGATCTCGGCTCACTGCAACATCCACCTCCCTGGCTCAAGCGATTCTCCTGCCTCAGCCTCCCAAGTAGCTGGAATTACAGGTGCCTGCCACCACGCCCAGCTAATTCTTGTATTTTTAGTAGAGATGGGGTTTAACTGTGTTGGCCAGGCTGGTCTTGAACTCCTGACCTTGTGATCCACCCTCCTCGGCCGTCCAAAGTGCTGGGATTACAAGTGTTAGCCACCGTGCTTGGCCTATACAAGCATTTTCTACATTGTGATACTATCTCTTGCCACAGAGGCATCGAGGAGATCTAATGTGGTCCTCGGTATCTGAGCTGCATCATCCGCTCTGCACAGGCCTAACCTGTTACATGGAGACATAGAGAAGGGGAAAGAGGACAGGATGTCATTGTATGACTATTAGAAATAGAACACTAAGGAAGATGCCAAAAAATATTCCCGGACAGAATATTCCAGAACTGGCTCTCCCTCATCAGTTTCCCTTGTTCCCTGCAAATCCTTTGCAAGTATTACTATTCCACTGGTCTCGGACCAGCAGTCTTCCTCTACTAGTCGAGTCCATCAGACTTTTTAGATTGCGACCTGCTCCCCACAGCTGACCATACTCTCTCCATTTGGTCTGGATCTCAGTTATACAGCTGCCTGATAAGCCACCCCGAAATTTAGTGGCATAAAATAACAATTGATGAGTTCTTATGAGTTTAGGTATTGACTGACCCATAAGGCGTGGTTCTTCTGTTCCACCTCGTGTTGGTTGGGGTCACTTATGTGACTTCATCCAGCAGGGAGCTTAGCCAAAGTTGAAACATCTAAATGGCCTCCACCCCACGTGTGGCAGTTGGTGCTGGCTGTTAGCTGGCTTGTATTATTCCCCTCCACACGGCATCTCATCCTCCAGGGCCTCTCCCTCCATGCGGCCTCTCAGGTAGGAGAGCCCAGATTTCTTTCTATGGTGCTGGCTTCCAAGAGGGCAACGACAGAAGCTGCAAGGCGTCTTATGACCTAGGCCTGGAAGACACCTAACGTTCCATCTGCCACATTCTAGTAATCAAAACAAGTCACAAGGCCAGCTCTGACTCCAGAGAAGGGGAAAAAGCCTCCACCTCTTGTTGGGCAGAGTGCCAAGTAATGCTGTAGAAGGACATGCAGAACGGGAGCCATGGGGGCAGCCATCTTTGGAAACAGCCTACCTCATCAAGTGAGGGGCGTTCCGTCCATTTCCCTGTTTCAGAGAAAACCCTAGGCTCGGCGCAGTAGCTCATGCCTGTAATTCCAGCACTTTGGGTGGCGTAGATGGGCGGATCACCCGAGGTCAAGTGTTCAAGATCAGCCTGGTCAGCATGGTGAAACCCGTCTCTACGAAAAATACAAAAATTAGCTGGGCATGGTGGCAGGTGCCTGTACTTCCAGCAACTCGGGAGGCTGAGGCAGGAGAATCACTTGAACCTGGGAGGTGGAGGTTGCAGTGAACCGAGATTGTGCCACTGCACTCCAGCCTGGGCGACAAGAGTAAGACCCTGTCTCAAAAAAAAATAAATAAATAAGAGAGAAAACCAAAGGAACAGGAAGAAGTTGGTAGATCCTTGGCACTGAGATCTCTGATGGGGGAGGTGGGGGTCTATGATGGTGGCAGTACCACTTTCCAAGTACTGGTGTCCACATTGTCGCCACTTGATAAACCTTGATGTTGATGCGTTCTAGCCACTGCATTCACACCAAGGTACAGCTGGCTGTGCACTGTGACCCTGTCCTGTCGTACTTGTTTCTGGCTGTGCTGGGTGTGAGCCAGCATGCCTGGCCAATATTGTGGTTTTTAATTAAAGTGAAAATTAGGTAGCATAAAATCAGCTATCTAAAAGTGTACAATTCAATGACATTCAGTGCATTTACTAATGCATGCTGTGCCACCATCACCACTATCTACTTTCAGAATCTTTTCATCGTCCCATACAGAAACCTCATATCCATTACAGAGCCACTCCCCAGCCCCTACTCCCCTAGCCCCTGGCAACCCCTGATCTGCTTTTCTGTATCTATGAATTCATCTATTCTGGATATTTCACATAAAGCAAATCATACGATATGTGACTTTTCATGTGTGGCTTCTTTCACTGAGCATAATGTTTTTGAGGTCTATCTAAATTTTAGCATGTATCAGTACTTCCTTCCTTTGTACCAAAATACAATGAAATTAGTGACATTTTAATACATTTACAAGATAGTTTTTTTTTTTTTTTGAGATAGGGTCTTGCTCTGTAACCCAGGCTGGTCTCCAACTCCCAGCTTCAGGCGACTTTCCTGCCTTGGCCTCCCGGAGTACTAGGATTACAGACGTGAGCCACTGCTCCCAGCCTACAGGGTAGATTTGACAATCCCACTGAATCACTTTTAATAACTACGAGGCATTCTCATCATGCCTCGTTCTTCTTGGCATCAGCCTTTATTCGCGTGCACCAGGCAGTGGGTCACCCAAGCCAGGCAAAGGGGCAAACGTGGATGGCCCAAGCGGCCGGCCACCAAACATAGTGGTCCAAAGACCCTTGTCAGTGTTGTTATTAATTTGAGGACTGATCTGGGAGAAGGCCAGTACCAAAGAGAGTTGCCAGGGGAGACGGGTCAGTTGCTTAAGAGAGGACTGCCCTGGAACAAGAAAAGCCCATGGCCTTGACAATGTAACCAGAGTCCCAATATTTGATAACAACACACAGGAGAAAGTAACGTGATAAGCAGTGGGAATTTTAGCTCCTCCACAAAGGAAGAGCCTTTGCTATCTGTTCTGTTTGATTTCTTGTTCTCTTATAATTGGCTGCAGTTATGAAAGAACCATGCCAAGGCGCAGCATGAAAGCACCTCTGTTAACAGATTCGCAGTGCTGTGAGCTCCTAGTAGGGTGAGAAAAAAAATCTCTGGCTCTAGATAGAATACTCGAGGTTGAAAATATATTGGTTACCTAAAGACCCCTTTCTCCCGTGCACCCAGGCCTCTGCACTCCGTTATACAGAAACTTTTCATTTTTTCCCTTTTTTAGATGAGTCTTGCTCTTGTCTCCCAGGCTGGAGTGCAGCAGCACGATCTCAGCTCACTGCAACATCCGCCTCCTGGGTTCAAGCGATTCTCTTGCCTCAGCCTCCTGAGTAGCTGGGACTACAGGAGCCCGTCATCACGGCGGGGTAATTTTTGTATTTTTTAGTAGAGACGGGGTTTTGCCATGTTGGCCAGGCTGATCTGAAACTCCTGACCTCCAGTGATCCGCCCACCTCGGCCTCCCAAAGTGCTGGGATTACAGGCCTGAGCCACCGTGCCAGGCCATATACAGAAACTTTTAAAACATTCATTGATGTGGCTGGGCACAGTGGCTCAGGCCTGTAATCTCAGCACTTTGGGAGGCCGAGGCAGGCATATTACGAGGTCAGGAGATCGAGACCATCCTGGCCAACATGGTGAAACCCTGTCTCTACTAAAAATACAAAAATCAGCTGTGTGCGGTGGTGTGTGCCTGTAATCCCAGCTACTTGGGAGGCTGAGGCAGGAGAATCGCTTGAGCCTGGGAGTCGGAGGTTGCAGTGAGCCAAGATCGCACCACCTCGCTCCAGCCTGGGGGACAGAGTGAGATTCCATCTCACACACACACACACACACACACACACACAAATGTTCAGGTAGTGGTATTATTTATTGCTTTAAGAGTTTAGATTTTACGGTGAAAATTTAAAAATCAGGCATAGGCTGGGCAGGGTGGCTCATGCTTGTAATCCCAGTACTTTGGGAGGCCAAGGTGGGAGGGTTGCTTGGAGACCAGGAGTTTGAGACTAGCCTGGGCAACACAGGAAGGTCCCATCTCTACAAAAAGTAAAAATACAACAATTAGCCGGGTGTAGCAGCACCTGCATGTAATCCCAGATACTTGGAAGGCTGAGATGGGAGGATCACTTGAGCTCAGGAGTTCGGGGCCACAGTGAGCTAGGATTGCACCAGTACACTCCAGCCTGGGTGACAGAGTGAGAATCTGTGTCTAATAAAGAAAAAAAATAAGTAAATAAAAATCCAGGCACAGCACAAAACAATGTTTATATCACAGTGATTTTCTGATTGATGAGTGCTGTGTGGCGCCATCGTGTTCGTGCATAGCCAAGAATACATATGTCAGAAATAACTGTGGGTGTTTGCATTTTGTCTTTATGAATTTTCATTCCTTTGGAGATTATCCAGGTAACCATTACTTGCTAATTACCTCAATTTATTATCACCCCAGGTCTCGAAGTCAGTAGATGAGGGAATCTTAGAAATTATAGTAGGCTGACATTGCAAAAAAATATGATCACAGTTGACGAATAAAATTTGACAAATATGACACTAAAATTTACAAGGTGGAGTAACTTTGTAGGGCTACAAAATTATTGCTATTGTTGGAAGTTTAAAAGGCTGATTTTAAAAATACAGATATTCATTATTATAACTCAGTTTAGTTCAACTCGTGTTTACATTTACAAAACCTTAGCTATTTAGTGTAAGAAATGGTGGCGTACATGATCTGCAAGGTATTATGAGTTGAGAAACGTCAGCATAATAAAATTTCTAATGAGAAAATAATAATAGATCTCAAATCTTGCAAAAACAAAAATGCAGTGTTTGTATTGTCACTTTTTTGTACTTCATACTGTGATAAAACTGGAGAGAAGACATAGAACTATCTTTTAAATGAAAAACAAAACAATCTAATCAATTCAAGGATTTTTCTTATAAAGAAATATTGAGGACACCGGAGTTTTAGATTATTTTCCTGACTTTGTTTTTTCTTGACACATTGTAATCGTGCATATTTATGGTGGTACAATTTTGTACCACTTCTTATCATGCTGCACAAGTGCAGCTCTGATCGGGGCAGCTGTATCTATCACCTCATGCAAGTACCATTTCTTTACAGTTCGAACATGCAAAAACCTCTCTTCTAGCTATTTTATTTTTTATTTGTTTATTTATTTTTGGGGGGTGGAGTGTTGCTCTGTCGCCCAGGCTGGAGTGCCTCCTGGGTTTAAGCGATTCTCCTGCCTTGGCCTCCTGAGTAGCTGGGATTACAGTGAAAAAAAAAAAAGAGAATATGAATTTTTGTATTTTTAGTAGAGACAGGCTTTTGCCATGTTGGCCAGGCTGTTCTTGAACTCCTGACCTCAGGTGATCCACCTGTCTCGGCCTCCTGGGCTTACAGGCGTGCACCACCACACCCAACCGGGATCTTTTCTTTATCCTTGACCTTTGGGATCTAAGTTTGTGATCACTGCAGCTTCATCTGCTTTAGGGGGCACCCCAAGCCCAGTAACCCTGTGGTTCTTGCAGGTGGCAAAGCCAGCCAGGCCAGTGTCCTTCCCTCCAGGGTGGTGAGTTTACCCCAGTTCTGGGCAGATCCAGAGATGCCATTTGGGAGCCAGGGTGTGGAGTTGGGAGCCTCAGGAGTCTAGCTGGTGCCCTGCTCTCCTGTGCTAAGCTGGCGCCCAAGCTGGGAGATCCCAGCCTTCCCACTCTTGCCGTGGGCTGAGGCTTCTCTGCCTGCGGAAAAGGCCGCCAGGCTACTGCCCATGTTCACTCGAGGGCCAAAGCCCCGGTCAGCTTGTGGTGAATGCTGCCAGGCCTGCACTTCTCCCTGCAGGGCAGTGGGCTCCCCTCTGGCCCTGGGGCAGATCTAGAAATGCCACCCAGGAGCCCAGGCCTGGAAGTGGGGAGCCCGGGAACCCGCCTGGTGTCCTCGTCCTCTGTGGTCGAGCTGGCACCCAAGCTGCGAGACAAAGTCCCCTTTCCTCTTCCCTCTCCTTTCCTCAAGCAGACGGGGTCTCTGCCTGTGGCCACCACAGCTGGGAATGTGCTGGGTCACACTTGGGGCCCGCGTGGCTCTGAGTCTCACCCGAGCCAGCACAAGTGTGGCTGGGGTCTCACTGCTGGTTCTTCAGGGCCCAAGGGCTCCTCAGTTGGGAAGTGATGTGTCCCACTAGGAGTGGCTCCTTCTCTTCAAGGGAGACGGTTCCCTTCTGGCCCAGGGTGTGTCTGGAAATGTCATGTGGGAGCTAGGGCCTGTGACGGGGGCCTCACGACTCTGACCCGTACCCTGTCTTCCTGTGGCTGAGAGAACATCCTCCTTACCCTTCCCTCTCCTCTCCCCAAGTCCTCTGGCTCCGAGCCCAGTCCAGCACCAGGACTTGCCCAGGAATTGCCGTCCTTGTGGCCTAGACTGCCTTTCAGGTTGATGTCGGGCCCCTGCATACTTTAGGCTGCGGGAACCCAGGTGCCATCCGCTGAAGATGGGCGATTTCTCTCTGGCCAGGGCAGGTCTAAACCCTCCCTCTGTGGGCACCCGCTGAGTTCTGCCCCGTGTTGCTTTGTGCTGTGACAGGGCAGCAGCAATGAGTTCCCACGCAAAGCCCCACAGTCACCGTGCCCGCTCTCCTCCAAGTGCGCAGATTCTCTCTCTGCACCACACGGCTGCTGCTGGGGTTTCAGGGGTGGTGGGGAGGGCGATTCACAACTGTCCTTCCTACCCTCTGCAGGGCCGTGAAGTCCAACAGGTCCTGTGATCACTCACCTGATTTTTGAATCTTAGGAAAGTGCTTTTTTAAATACATATTTGTTATTGTACTTTAGGTTCTGGGGTACATGTGCAGAACACGCAGGAGTGTTGCATAGGTACATACATTGCAAGGTGGTTTGCTGCCTCCATCCACCCGTCACCTATATCTGGCATTTCTCCCCATGTTATCCCTCCCCAACTCCCTACCCCCTGCTGTCCCTCCCCAGCACCCCAACAGACCCAGTGTGTGATTCGGCCATGTTGCTCTGCCTCTCCCAACTGTCTTCTATGTTATTAAAATCCTTCTGATATTAGTAAGTGCATTTAACACAGTAGCGATTCCTGAAGCTTCTTCATGAAGGTTCAGTTTTGGCCTGATAGCAATATGCGTTTCCTTGTTTCTTATCACGTGGTTTAGCAAGCAGGGCGTTGTAACAGTGGAGGAAAAATCCCCAGTTTTCCATGTTCTCTCAGCCAAAAACTTTTTTAGAGAAACAGTATATTTAGGAAGCAGGATGACCATTTAGATTTTTACTAATAGCCTGGTTTTATATGGTTGGTTTAATATGGTTATTTATAAATGTTCTAATGTTTTAATTTTACTTGTTAAAGTGTAATATCCAAAAATTCTATGATTTATTTTTCTCTTTTCCCATTTCAGTATTTATTTATTTTGAGGCAGAGTCTTGCTCTGTAACCAGGCTGGAGTGCAGTGGTGCCATCCGGGCTCACTGCAACCTCCGCCTCCCAGGTTCAAGTGATTCTCCTGCCTCAGTGTCCTGAGTAGCTGGGACTACAGGTGCACCCCACCATGCCCGGCCAATTTTTGTATGTTTACTAGAGACCCGGTTTCGCCATGTTGGCCAGGCTATTCTCGAACTTCCAACCTCAGGTGATCCACCCGCCTCGGCCTCCCAAAGTGCTGGGGTTACAGGTACGAGGCACCATTCCTGGCCCCATTTCAGTGTTTAAAAACTGCCTTTGTGCACAGAAAAAAACATGATTTGTCTCCACAACATAAACTTATTTCATTTAATAAAAATTTCTAAACAGGTTACCATGTATATACAAGGGAAAACTCACATTGTAGAGAGACCAAAATTTATATAATTTAGAGTTCCTCTTTAAGAATTCTAAATCACTTACAAATGTGTCTATTTATGTAGAAAAAGACAAGAAATCACAACAAATTACAAATTTAAAGACGCTGACAAATAGAACAACAAGCAGGCAAGTGCAGTTTCTTGTTCCTGTCACTACACTTCGTACAGGAGCTACCTGCATCGTCCTTTTCTTTCCTCCATTTTGGCTGCAGTCTTCGACAGAATTCTCACTAGAGGGAACAGAAAGATGAAGCAGTCTTCCTTCCACTCTGCTTGACTGAAATGTTTGCTGATTGGTATCACACAGTCTTGTTTTGTTTCACAGGTCGTTATCAGTAAAGCTGCACCCAAAACTTCCTCTGTCGCTTCCTGCTCAGAGGTGCTCTCTGCCCCAGGACCGGATCGTTGGGTGTGGCCTGCGGTGTGGCCCATCAGGCCAGCCAGGGCTCAGTCTCCCTCTGTGTGGCCGTCTGTACGTCCAGCTGCTGGGTCGCTGTTACTGCAGCAGCTGTCCTACCCTGGCCAGGCCCTTGCTGTCCCTGGTTCTCTCCATCCCAGGACCATCCTAATAACTTTTTTGTCTTTTTTCTTTGAGACAGAGTCTCACTCTGTCGCCCAGGCTGGAGTGCAGTAACGAGATCTCGGTTCACTGCAACCTCTGCCTCCTCGGTTCAAGTGATTCTCCTGCCTCAGCCTCCTCAGCCTCCCAAGTAGCTGGAATTATAGGCGCCCGCCACCACACCCGGCTAAATCTTGTGTTTTTAGTAGAGACGCGGTTTTGCCATGTTGGCCAGGCTGCTCTTGAATTCCCGACCTCAAGTGATCCACCTGCCTCGGCCTCCCAGAGTACTTGGATTACAGACATGAGCAGCTGCACTCGGCCCGTCCTAATAACTTTGAAGTCTGGTTGTGGCCTCTCCTCTCCCACCTGTCCTCAACCAAGCAGGGAGTGGAGTAGAGCCTCATGGGCTTCCTCTCCTGGAAGTCAGAGAGAAGTCAAGCTACTTGATGAGGCCCGCCAGACCCCGTGCCACCACTGACCAGGCTGTGAGGGTGGCCAGGGCCTCTAGTGCCCAGCTGAGGTAGCTGCCTTGCCCCCAACTGTGTGGAGAGTTTCTCTTCGTGGAGAAACTCTAACTTTGAGGGTTTCTCTTAAAAGCCCAGTACTTTTACATTATCAGAGGTTTGGCCTTACATTTTAAAACGTTTTTCTCCACAGAGTCTTTGAAGCCAATGAACGAGAATAGCAGTTCCATCAGCTGTGAGAGCCTCAGCATCTTCCTTTGTTCATTTCCTTCGCAAGTGGTCAAAAGTATCCTTCCAGGGAAACTCCTCCCCTTTACTCTTGTTATAGCTGCACAGAAACAAAAGCCCTACCATCACCCAGCAGGATCCCCTTTTTTTTTAATAAAAAAAATTTAGGGATAAGGTCTTGCTCTGTCACCCAGGGTGGAGTATAGTGGCATGACTGTAGCTTATTGCCGCCTCGGACTCCTGGGCCCAAGTGATCCTCCCACCTCAGCCTCCCAAAGGGTTGGGGTTTACAGGCATGAGCCACCAAGCCCAGCCACCCAGCAGAAGAATCTTATCAAACCCTCCAGCATGCTGGAGAGTGTCAAGGAGGCCTCCCCAGAGGACATGAGTCCCTCCCCTGTGACTGTGCCCGGAACGGGGGCCTTTGATGGCTACAGAGTTTCAGGATGTCCCTTGGGTGCAGAGTTGATCAGCTCAGGAACCCCCAGGTGAGGACTGGTGGGCTGTGCACAGCACTGCAGAAAGTGTGCACCTCACACTGGAACCCACAGCTTCTCCTGGCATCCTGTCACCTTATTCCATCCCATCCAATGTGTGTATTTTCCTGGGATTTCTCTGGTTATTCGGAGCAAAAGGACCAGCCTCAAAGAGTTCAAGTAGAGATCAGTCTCATGGGGGCCAGACAGGCCAAGCTGGCCGCCGCTCCCTCACTTCCCTCCCAGTACAAGACTCAGACTCCCATGACAGTGATGGAGAAGTCTCAGGTGCCCTGGAACCATCCCCCAGGAGCCAAATTCTTCCCTGGGAGTCCATTATCCCAGAGACAGCTGTCTTGTGATCCTGTTCCAGTTCCCCAGCTATATGTACGTCTTTGCCCTGGAGAACACGGGCATAAGCCCTGATCCCCTTCGGTGGCGACTCAGTAGTGTGCACAGCCAGGAAAGCGCAGAAGACAGGCAGAACCATTTCTCCAGCCATAGCTACAAGTTAACTGTAAAAAGACCCCGGGTCCACAGGGCAGGGCTACTCGGCTGGCTCTGGCCCAGGCTCTTGGGCACAATTCTGGCCACAGACGGGAAGCACAGAGAAGACAATTGATGGTGTTACAAAAAGTTTTTTTCAAGATTTCAATCTGGGAGACAGAACAGTTCATCCAGGCTTCCGGTTTCAAAATTGGAAGACAAGTGTCCTGAGGGGTCTTGTCATTTTTATATGCTGGCACATAGCCATGATTTACAGCAACAGGACTTTTGGTCTCTCACCCTCGGAGACAAGTGGAACAAACCAAGACAGGCCAAAGGACCAGAAACTTCCAGGGGACACCAGACTTGGACAGATGACAGCTCGGAAACCAGCACAATTGCCATGATCAAAAGTTCAGCTCCTCACTCAATGACAGTCCTCCTGGGAAGGAAGGTGAGAGACTCAATGACCCTCTGGGGTCCTTCTGGGTCTTCCCGGTCCACGGCTGTGCTCCAGTGGCAGCTATCCTGAGGCCAAGGACATCGAGGGAAACCTCTAAACAACGAAAACAGCCAGGAGATGATGAGCGTCGGTCTAAGAGCAGCGAGGCAGCCCGAAAAGGAAAAGCTGGCTGAAGGAAAGTTAGAGTTCTCAAGGACAGGCTGTAGAGGAAGAGGAGGGTTTACGTGAGTCTCTTTAGTAGGGCCAAAACAAGTTCGTCTCCCAAGGGCTAAAAGTCTGCCATGTTTTTATGAGTTGTGTGGGTTAAACTTGGGTCATGTTGACCTAGATACATCTCCAAGAAACACCAGATATGGGAATCTTAATAAGAAAGAATGAGCAACATGGTTGTGATCTTCCAACAGAAATAGAGTGCAAGAAAGTCCAGTTTTTTTTCTCGTAACAATGTTCCGCTTAAGTTTGGAGAAAATATGCTTTTTCTTAAGTTTGAAATAAAGTTTATCTACTTGTGGATGGGGTCTTTGTGTCATTCTCACTTCAGATACCAATCTATACTGTTGCCAGGAGGATGGCGACATGATTGTTGAGAAAAGGAAAAACTTCACACTGATGGCTCCTTAGAATAGGGAGCAAAGCAGTGATGCCTATCAGAGGCAGAAGCTTCCCTGCAGGACTAATGACATTTACAGTCCTCATTGAGAGAAACAAGAGAAAAGGCACACAAAAACTATACTATGAATGCACAGATGCAGACAGGATTTCAAAGTAATGGCTACTGTGAATGACTTTATGCCAATACATTTGAAAATACAGTTGAAATGAACAAAGTCCTAGAAAAAGAAATTACAAGTACTGACTCAAGAAAAAGCAGAGACCCTAAATAGTCATATAATAATAAATTTTTTACTAGTAATCAAATATCTTCCCTTCCAACCAAACTCCAAGCCTAGATGACTTCATCAGCAAGATCTACAAATATTTAAGAAGCAATAGTTCTAATTTTACACAAACACTTTCAGAGAATTAAGACAAAGAGGCTCCACTCTTGTTAGAAGGCAAACATAACCTTGAAACCACAACCTGTCAAGGACATTATGAGAAAGAAAATTATAAGCCAACTTTACTTGTAAGCATAGATGCAGAAATCCAAAACAAAATATTAGCAATCTATAACAATGTTAATACATGGTGACTGGGCTGGGCACAGTGGCTCATGCCTGCAATCCCAGCACTTTGGGAGGCCAAGGTGGGTGGATCACTTGAGGTCAGGAATTTGAGACCAGCCTGGCCAACATGGCAAAACCCAGACTCTACTAAAAATACAAAAAAAAAAAAAAAATTAGCTGGGCATGGTGGTGTGCACCTGTAATTCCAGCTACTCGAGAGGCTGAGGCAAGAGAATCATTTGAACCCAGGAGGCGGAGTGAGCCAAGACTGTACCACTACACTCCATCCTGGGTGACAGAGCGAGACACCATCTCAAAAGTGTTTATCTCAGGAGTGCAAAGTGTTTAATAATAGAAAATCATTTATTGTAATTGACCGTATTAATGTTAAAGAAGAAAAATTACATGATTGGTAGGGTGTGGTGCCTCATGCCTGTAAGCCTAGCACTTTGGGAGTCTAAGGCTGGCAGATCGCTTGAGCTAAGGAGATTGAGTCCAGCCTGGCCAACATGGCAAAACCTTGTCTCTACAAAAAATACAAAAAAGATTTTGCCAGTGGTAGCACTCGCCTGTTGTCCTAGCTATTTGGGGGGGCTGAGGCAGGAGGATCGCTTGAGCCCAGGAGGCTGAGGCTGCAGTGAACTGGGACAACAGGTGAGTGAGTGAACTCCAGCCTGGGTGATAAGGTGAGACCCTGTCTCAAAAAAAAAAAAGAAAAAGAAAAAGAGGCCGGACACTGTGGCTCACGCCTGTAATCCCAGCTCTTAGGGAGGCAGAGGTGGGAGGATAGCTTGAGCCCAGGAGTTCAAGACCTGCCTGGGCAATATAGCGAGACCCCGTTCTCCACAAAAAGGAAAAAGAAAAAGAAAAAGAAAAAGAAAAAGAAAAATTACATGATCACCATAATAGGCACAGAAAAAGCACTGGATAAAACTCAATATCCATTCATGATTAAAAAGAAAAGTCAGGAACATAAGAATTAAAATGAACTTCCTTAGCAAAGGATTTATTAAGATAGTTATAGCATCATCATATTTAGTGCCAAAAAGTTGAAAGCATTCCCTTGAGATCATAAATAAGGAAAGGTAGGGCGTGGTGGCGCATGCCTGTAATCACAGCACTTTGGGAGGCCAAGGCAGGTGGATCACTTGAGGCCAGGAGTTCAAGACCAGCCTGGCCAAAATGGTGAAACCCTGCCTCTACTAAAAATACAAAAATTAGCCAGACATGGTGGTGGGCACCTGTAATCCCAGCTACTTGGGAGGCGGAGGCAGGAGAATTGTTTGAACCCAGGGGGTGGAGGTTGCAGTGAGCTGCCACTGAGATCTCACCACTGCACTCCAGCCTGGGTGACAGAGCAAGACTCTGTCTGAAAAAAAACAAAACCAAAACCAAAAAACAACACCCAAAACACCTAAACTGTAAAAAAAAGGAAAAGAAACGAAGCTGTATGTCTACTTCACACCATTACAGAATCAATTTCGAATAGATTGAAAACCTAAATATGAGGGGCAAAATGATAAATCTTTAAGAAAAAAATGAGAATAGCTCCATTACTATGAGTGAGGAAATGGTTGCATGGGTGTTCGATTTAGAATTGTTCTTTAAACTGTGCAATACATTTGATGCACCCTATTTCAAACAGCTGTATCAAGGTATAGCCTACATAAAACAAAGTGTGTGTTGCTTAAAGTATACAGAGGCTGGGTGCGGTGGCTCACACCTGCAATCTCAGCACTTTGAGAGGCCAAGGCAGGAGGACTGCTTGAGGCCAGGAGTTTGAGACCAGTCTGAGCAACATAGTAAGACCCTGCTACAAAAAAATTAAAAAATTAGCCAAATGTTGTGGCATGTACCTGTGGGCCCAGCAACTTGGAAGGCCAAGGCGGGAAGATCACTTGAGCCCAGGAGTTCCAGACCAGCTTGGGCAACATGGCAAAACGCCGTCTCTACCAAAAATACAAAAATTAGCCAGCCGTGGTGGCACATGCCTGTAATCCCAGTGACTTTGGAGGCTGAAGCACAAGAATTGCTTGAACCCGGGAGGCGGAGGTTGCAGTGAGCTGAGATTGTGCCGTCGCACTCCAGCCTGGGAGACAGAGCAAGACCCTGTCTCAAAAACAAAAACAAAGAAAAAGAAAAAAAGAAAAGAAAAGAAAAAAAAGGAAAAAGGACTGGGTGAAAGCTGGTTACTAATGGTGACTAATGGTTACTAAGCACTCTGCATGCCAGGTGCCAGGGTAACCTATTGTTCCAGCCACTTTCAGCACTGCCAGTCCCGTGTCCTCTTAATGCCCGCAGTCCCAGGCAAGCCTTTCTGCCTGTGTGCCACTGGGCAACTGTGTCTCCTCCATCCTGACAGAAATAGGGGACTTCATTCTCTGGAGAGGGCAAAGGAGTCAGTGAACTGTGGGACACCAGGTCCAATGGAAGGCAGTGAAATTCCATCAGGAGCAGAGCCATGCTGTGAGACGGTGCTGCCTGCCTGCGCAGAGCCCGCATCCCCTCCCCTGCTCCACTCCCAGAACTCTGCAACCAGGCCCCAGCCCTCCAGGCAGCTTGTTACGAATGTCTTCTCTGGGTAATCTGAATGAGGTGGGCATCCTGGATTCCTTGGGCAAGCAGCCCGGCCAAGTCTCCCTCTAGCAGAGTCCACTGGGGCTGATCCCCCGTGATGTCCCCAGAGCTTCTCGTTGTTCTCTCAGACAGAAAGACAGGAGTTGCCAAGTAGAAAAGGCCCACAGTATGCCCTGTGCGTGGCTGAGCACAGAGCCTCTCCTAGGCACATCACCATGACATCTCAGAGCACCTAGGACACTGGGAAGGTTCAACGAGCTTCCAGCAAGAGTTCAGTGTAGAGGCAGGAAGCAGAATGGCCAGCTTACGTTTTTGTAATGCAACAGTCAGTGAAGTGAGACACAGCACAGGCTCAGGAAGAAAGAGTCGACTATCCTCGAAGGTCCTAGACACGGGAGACACGACCCAGCACATGGGGCCCAATGGGGAAGCACCAGGGGATCGGGAGGCAGAATACAGGACAATAGGAAGATTGAGGCGGGAGCCTTTACTGGGGTTCCTACAGCAAACGCAAGGCCGGGAAGGGCCGCCAGCAGTTTAGGGAGCTTAAGGCACAGGGCTGGTCCCTGTTTGCCTGTTGCCTGGCTCTGGGATGGTGAAGGCAGAGTCATCTGCCTCCTGGGGTGCACCGGCCAGAGGGAGGAGGAAAGGCCTTGGGCTGCTTACTCTGCACCCCAAAGTCCTCTTGGGGCAGGGCCCTTCATTCTCTCTAGGAATTGGCTGGCCCTGGGAGGACAGTCTCCCCAGCCAGAAAGGGCTTTTCATTCTCATTTTTTGGAGTTTTTAGAAAAGATGTCAAAACGTCATAATATACAGGTAACGCGCGTGCGCGCGTGCACACACACACACACACACACAGAATGATGACAACACCTGGAGCTAATGGAGCAATTCCCTCCAAATGCTGGAGGGAAATCATTTCCAACCTGGAATTCCACAGGTAGCCACATCACCAACGGCATGAGTGGACAGAAGTGTTGTCAGACGTGCAGGTTCTCAAAGAGTTCTCTCCCACACACTCTCTCAGAGCACTGCCAGAGGTTCTGCCGCCACACTCGGGGATAGACAAGAACGAGGAGACAAAGCTACAGGGACACCAGCGTCAACACACAGGAGATCCAAAGGAGACCCTGAGAGGAGGGTTTAGCCTGACCAGCTCCCAGGCTTCAGGGCAGCCAGCCTGGAATGGCAAAGTGTGACTCACAGACAGACGTGTGCAGTCTCTGGTTCCCATCCTGGCCCTGTCAGCTGCGCAACTGCAGACCCCTGCTTCCCAGGAGTCGCTAACGACCTTGCCCACTGTCTTTCCCAGAAATGAACTGTCAGGAAAGCCGAGGCCAGACCACAACCCAGAAACTGTCCGGTTTCCTTCTCCTGGGAGCCTTGGTGTAGAGTGACTGGGTTGCCTTTTCCTTACTCGCCACTTGGTTTTCTATGCATCACCTTGTTGTGCATTTCTACAAAGCAAGACTTCCCTGTCACTCTGTCTAAAGTCACAACCCTCCCACTGCCTGTCACGCTAGACTCTGGAGGTAGAACACTGAAGAAATCTGCAAAGATGCCATTTCCTCCTTGACACCAAGAACAAAGGCAAGAGAGGTGTAAGTGTGTTTGCGGAAGTTAGCCATTCAATGAACTGACGAGTGAGTGCCGACGATGGGCCGGGCACTTCCAGATGCTGGCTTGAGCCCTGCTCTTGGGGCACGCTCCTTTGAGTGGAGAAGACCAAAGTGAACACACCTCTAGAATCTGGAACTTTCAGTAGCCAAGACGGAGAGCAGGACCAGGTAGCAGTGGCAGTGGCAGCAGCACTTCCAGGTGTGCTGGGTGGAGAGTGTGTCTCAGCGGCCATGGCCATTTGGGTAATTGATTCCGATTTCCTTTGCAGCATAATATATTATCGTCGAACACACACATTCTCTACAGCGTTCACAGTTGGATACATAGTTAGAAAGTCAAAGCCATGGATTAGAGTTCTAGCCAGCTTGTTTCCTTTTCTTGGTTTTGCCCTAAGAATAAGACTGTGTTATATTTCTGCCCATTTCTTCTTCACATACTTCCAGCAAAGTGTGCTTTCTCTAATAAATGCTGCTAGCTTCATAAGGATTCATTACAGTTGCCTCTTTATGGCAAAGTGGTCTCCTTCCAGACATGGAATTATACTTTTTGGATACCATTTACTATTGTTTGAGTTCTGCTTTGCCAGACATTATTACTGCTTTTTTCATTAATTTACATTTATTCACCCAAAATGAAGGAGGTTGCTGAGAGCAGATGGGTCTCTGAAGAGTTCAGACAGTTGTTCAATGAACTGGCACTTCTGAGGGACAAACCAGTGACCCTTAGCTTGGAAGGGCAGGGTCAATGGGCATAAGTCAGTAACTAGTTCACGGGGAATCATCCCCATTTTAGAAATAAGTGATGATCTGGAAGGAAACATTCTGGAACCAAGTCTACCAAACTCAGACACGTGGAGCAACAGTGGTCTGAAGAATGGCGGTGAGCAGGAAACCCACGTAGATAGAGAACGCTGAGAAAGCAAAATGGCATGTAAAAGCCTAAAGCTGTGGGGTAACAAGTGAAAAGCTGAACAAACTGAAAAATCAACAGCTTTTCTTAGACCCATAAGAAAAGCTCACTTCCACTGCCCTGGCACTTGAAGAGACAGACAGCCAGATACAGAGAATCACCACCACTGGCAGAAACATCCATGGGAACCACTGCTGGAGGGGAGACCTGAATTGTAATTGACGAATTGCTGGAGGCTAGGTATGGACAAATTGCAAAGCTAAAAACTTCAGGGGCGGCCAGTGATGGGGTTAGCACGCTTTTGTTAGTTTTACCTCCAGGAGCTTGACCAGGTTCTCACAGTAAATATCAGAGAATAACTTCCTCATGCATCTGGCAAGGGGAGGAAAAAGGAACCATTTTGGAATCATTACCTCCAACTTCGCAGAAATCCTGGAAGTAAGGAAGGGCAGAGTGAAATGTTTCCAGTGTTGCGAAAGAAACTCCACTGACCTAGCATTCTGTATCGCCGGAAGCTATCCTTCAAGAGTGATGGAGAATAAAGACGTTCTCAGACAAACAAATACTAAGGAAATGTGTTGCCAGTAGACCTGCATTGCAGAAAATGTTAAAAGAAGTCCTTTAGAGAGAAGGAAAATGACATAGGGTAGAAACTTGGATCTGTGTATGGAAA
Organism: Cacajao melanocephalus; assembly: GCA_963573385.1. NCBI lineage: Eukaryota > Metazoa > Chordata > Mammalia > Primates > Pitheciidae > Cacajao > Cacajao melanocephalus. The sequence continues at coordinate 11,309 of CAUYLG010034996.1, read as the reverse complement.
GGAAGAGCATTAGAGAAGGAAAAAATGAAAGTAAAAGAAACACTTTTATGTTTCTTATTCCTAATTGATCTAACAGATAACAGTTTCTTCAAAATAATAATAGCAACAATGTATTTGATTATGTATGTTTACGTGTAGATCACATATATATGCTTATGTAGCCTAATATATAGGTGGAATGAATGACAGCAATGACCCAAGGGATGAGAGGGAAGTATTAGGATTATTTTGTTATTATAAGGTACTCATACTACCTGTGAAGTGGTACAGTCTTATTTGAAAGCACGCTTGGATTAGTTGTAAATGAATATGAGAAACTCTAGGGCAACTGCTTAAAAAGGTGTTAAAAAAGAAGTTTAACTGATATGCTAAGAAAGGAGAGAAAATAGAATCATATGAAACGCTCAATTAAAACCACAAAAGGAAGAAAAAGAGCAGAAAACAAAAATAGAAACAAAAGCAAAAATTAGAAAACAGCACCAAATATGGTAGATAACTATATCAATAATCATTAAATATCAATAGTTTAAGTACACCAATTAAAAGATAGAGATTGGCTGGGCACAGTGGCTCACGCCTGTCATCCCAGCACTTTGGGAGGGGGAGGCGGGTGGATCACCTGAGGTCGGAACTTTGAGACCAGCCTGACCACCATGGAGAAACCCTGTCTGTACCAAAAATACAAAAATTAGCTGGGCGCGGTGGTACATGCCTGTTATCCCAGCTACTTGGGAGTCTGAGGTAGGAGAATCGCTTGAATCCAGGAGGCAGAGGAAGGTTGTGGTGAGCCGAGATCGAACCACTGCACTCCTGCCTGGGCAACAAGAGCGAAACTGTCTCAGGAAAAAAAAAAAGGCATTACACAACAATAAAGGGGTCAATTCTCCAAGAATACATAGCAATCCTTAATATGTAAGTGCCTAACAATGAAGTGTTCAAATACGGGAGGCAAAAACTGATAAAACAGCAAGAAGAAATAGATAAGTCCATTGACAAAGTTAGAGACTTCAATAACCCTCTGTCAGAAATTAACAGATCCAGCAGGCAGAAAATCAGGAAGGACATGGTTGAACTCAGCCATCGATCAACCTAATATAATTGACATCTATAGAATATTTTATCAACAACAGCAGAATACACATTCTTCTCAAGCTCCCATGGAACATTCATCAAGATGGACCACATTCTGCGCCATAAAGCACACCTTAAATGTAAAATAATAGAATTACACAGTGTTTCTCTCAGACCACAGTGGAATTAAACAGGAAATCAATAACAGAAAGTTAACTGGAAGTCCCCAAATACTTGAAGATTAAACAACGTGTGTCTGAACAACACGTGGGTAAGAGAAGAAATCTCAAGAGAAATTTATAAGTATTTTGAGCTAAATGAAAATGAAAACACAGCTTACTAAAATGTGTGGGATGCAGTGAATGCAATGCTTAGAGGGAAATTTATAGCATTGACTGCATATATTAGAAAAGAAGAAGGATCTAAAATGAATGATCTAAGCTACCACCTTAGGAAACTAGAAAAAGAAGAGCAAATTAAATTTAAAGTAAGCAGAAGAAAAGGAATAATAAAAATTATGGCAGGCCAGGCATGGTGGCTCATGCCTGTAATCTCAGTGCTTTGGGAGGGTGAGGCAGAAGGACTGCTTGAGCTCAAGAGTTTCAGACCAGCCTGGGCAACATAGTGAGACCCTATCTCTACAGAAAATAAAAATAAAATAAAATCTAAAATAAAAATGATAGCAGATATCAATAAAATTGAATACAGTAGATTAATAGGGAAAATCAATTAAACCAAAAGCTGGTTCTTTGAAAAGATAAATAAAATTTGTATGGCTCTTGCTAACTAGGAAAAAAATAGAGAACACAAATTACTAATGTCAGAAATGAAAGAGAGAACATCACTGCAGATCCCATGGAGATTAAAAGGATAATAAAGGAATCCTATGAAAAACTGTATGCCTACAACTTTGGAATCTACATAAAATGGGTCCATTCCTCGAGAGACACAATCTGCCAGAACTCACACAAAAAGAAATAAACAATCTTAATAGGTCTATATCTATTAAAGAAATTGAATCAATAATTGATAACCTTCCAAAAAAGAAGGCACCAGGCCCAGATGGGTTCATTGTTGAATTCTACCAAACATTTAAGGAAGAAACAGTCATGTGGCACATCAGGGCCTTTCAGTCAATGGGAGACCGCATGCACGATGGGGATTACAATACTTATGGTACGTTTAGATACACAAATTCTTACCATTGTGTTACAGTTGCCTACAAAATTAGCACACTAACATGCTGTACAGGTTTGTAGCCTGGGAGCAATAAGCTAATCCATATAGTCTACCATTTAAGTTTGTATATGCATACTCGGTGATGTTCGCACAATAATGAAATTGCGTAATGATGCATTTCTTGGAACATATTCCATCATTAAGAGATACCATAAGAGATACCAGCTCTTTATGGTCTCTTTCAGAAGAAGCTGAGAGAATACTTCCTAATGCATTCTATGAGGCCAGCATCACCTTAATGCCAAAACTAGAAAAAGATATAACAAGAAAATAAAACTACAGACCAATATCTCTCATGAACGTAGACACAAAAATCTTCAACAAAGTATTAGCAAATAGAATTCAACAAAGAATTGTGACTGTGACCAAGTAGGATCTATCCCAAGTAGGCAAGACTGGCTCAACATTCAAAAATCAATTAACGAGGCCAGGTGCGATGGCTCACGCCTGTAATCCCAGCACTTTGGGAGGGCAGCGCGGGCCATCCACTACTTGAGGCCAGGAGTTCAAGATCAGCCAGGCCAACATGGCTAAACCCTGTCTCTACTAAAAATTCAACAACTAGCCAGGCATGGTGGTGCATGCCCGTAATCCCAGTTACTCGAGAGCCTTAGGCAGGAGAATCACTTGAACCTGGAAGGTGGAGTTTGCAGTGAACCGAGATTGCGCCATTCCGCTCCAGCCTGGGCGACAGAGTCAGACTCTGTCCTGAAACAAACAAACAAACAAACAACAACAACAACAAAAACCTTTAGTAAAAAAAAAAAATCAAAGAAAAAGTTGCAGAATATCTAGAGAACAGGAATGATGAAAACAGAGAGAGTACCAAGTCAGAATACAGAGATATCAGATCATTAGCACATCAATCCCCAAACAGGTTCTTCGAGAATACTAAAGCAAGATGAGAAGATAAAACGGTTGCCAACCAAGGCAAGGGGAAAACGGAAGAAAACGTAATTAAAAGCCCAAACTGCAGTGGCTCACGCCTGTAATCCCAGCACTTTGGGAGGCCGAGGCAAGTGGATCACGAGGTCAGGAGTTTGAGATCAGCCTGACCAACCTGGTGAAACCCTGTCTCTACTACAAAAAATACAAAAATCAGCTGGGTGTGGTGGCGCATGCCTGTAATCCCAGCTACTCAGGAGGCTGAGGCAGGAGACTTGCTTGAATCTGGGAGGCAGAGGTTGTGGTGAGCCGAGATTGGGCCATTGCACTCCAGCCTGGGCGACAAGACCAAAACTCTGTCTCAAAAAGAAAAAAAAAAAAACCAAAACTGGGAAATAACAGATGCTGGTGAAGTCTTATGGAAGTGGCCATAAGCCCCCTGGATCAGAAGCCACTTGTGATCAAAGAAACAGAAAACAGTAGTTATGGTGCACGGCAGGGGGGCTTAACCGCAGAGACAGTTCTCATGAAGATACCCCTGATGCCTGGTTGAGCTTCTGCCACCATTCCATGTCACCTTCAGACATACCCCTGTCCAGGATAAGCAAATGACTACAGCTTCCAGAAGGCCCCAGTAAACTTGCCTACCCTTTTCATTGGCCAGAACTACGCCAGTGGCCACCACAGTTCATATTGGGAGTTCCTGAATCACAGAGGGAAAAGAGTGGGTGCCAGAATATAACTGCCCACCAACAAGGCAGAAGGGTGTCTTCCCCACTGTGTCTGGTTCTCCTGAGGCTCGATCAGTCCCATGGGTCTTCCGTCTGTTTGGGCACTGAGCGGCACTATTTTCATCAGTGTCATTTCCTAGTATGTTCGTATATTAAAGCACGGTTTCCCTTGGTCAACATTTTCTTGGCTGATCTTATGTGTGTATGCTAATGAACCTTAGACTCAAACTGCCAAGTTCTACTACACTCAGGTGGGGGAAAATGGATATCATTTATTTTGGCCCTTCAAACCCCAATATGCTTTTGTTCTCCTTCCACTTTCCCACTTCTCCCTTGGTGATTATCTTTTCATCTTTATCAGGATGAGATGTAAATGTCAACCCCAACAATGTAAAATTAAAGTGTAGCTGATGCCAAATGGTCAAAGATAACTTTATTAGTGAAATCTAATGGAAAAGAGGCTTAAGTGTATTATTTAAACATACAAAGAACTAAAGATAACAGTGGATGGTGTTACATACATGGTCATATATCAGGTGTGGGGGATCCCCAACACCACCTTCAGGAACACCCAGGCCTGCTGGAGTTAACCCTTGCTACACATAATGGGGACAGAAATGTGTCCCATCAAGCAACAAAAACCTATCCTACTATGTTTTGTGTATAGGCTGACGCTAAAAGCTGAAAAACAAAAACAAAAATTCACATTAGAATGTCTATGTAAATGTTTTCAATGCCAGGTCAAGAAGAGGAATGCTAAGACTCTATTTCCTTCTTCTATGTCTAATTCGCTAGTCCTGAGCCATTTGAAAAGAGAACTTTCCTAGCATCCAGGTCCCAATGGATTCTCTTCTTACCATTGATTAGGAAAATTATGATTTATTTTACTTTGCTTCTTCTTGTTTTTTTCTTTTTTCTTCATTTTATTTTATTTTATTTTATTTTAATTTTTAAGACAGAGTCTTGCTCTATTGCCCAGGCTGGGGTGCAGTGGTGCAATCTTGGCTCACTGCAACCTCCACCTCCCAGGTCCAAGCGATTCTCGTGCCTTAGCCTCTCAAGTAGCTGGGATCACAGGCGCGCACCACCATACCCGGCTAATTTTTGTATTTTTAGTAGGGACAAGGTTTCGCCATGCTGGCCAGGCTGGTCTTGAACTCCTGGCCTAAAGTGGATCGCCCACCTTGGCCTCCCAATGTACTGAAATTACAGACTTGAGGCACCATGCCCAGCATGCTTCTTGTTTTGATAACTTTCTTGTATAGTTCTTTCCTCCTGGTATTTCTAATTGTTTTTCCTTATTTTCTTGTACTATTTGCCATCATTGTATCCAACTTCAAACTCTCAATCACGCCATCTAATATGTTGAATTCACATATACACACTATTATTTTTTTGAAACAGAGTTTCACTCTGTTGCCCAGGCTTAAGTACAGTGGTGAGAACTAGGCTTACTGCAACCTCCGCCTCCCAGGTTCAAGTGATTCTCGTGCCTCAGCCTCCGGAGTAGCTGGGACTACAGGAATACATGCATGCGCCACCATGCCTGGCTAATTATTGTATTTTTAGTAGAGACTGGGTTTTGCCATGTTGGCCAGGTTGGACTTGAACTCCTGACCTCAGGCGATCCACCCACCTTGGCCTCTCAAAGTGCTGGGATTACAGGCGTGAGCCACCACATCCAGCCATATATATATTTAATTCTTGGAGTCTTCTCTCCCAGAGCCTACCATTCTCCTACTCAAACCTGGATTGCTTGCCAACCAGGCTTTCTGCCCAGTTGGCATCCCTGGTATTTCCCATTGGATTAGATCCTGGATTAGATCCATTGTCTTATGGAGCCCACATTTTCCTTTTTCTTGGCTTGCATCCTTGATTTGCTGCAGAACATCCCCAAGTAGCTTCCTAAGAAAGTATCTTTAAGAGGCAAATTTTCTTACCTCTTGTGTATCTAAAAATATTTTATTCCATTGTCACATGTAATGGATATTTTGGATGGTGTATTTCTACATGGAAAATAATTTTCCCTCAGAATTTGGAAAGCATTGCCCTATTATCTTTGTATTTTCTTGTGGTCCTATGATCTTTTATCATCCAGGGTTGTTATAAACTCTGGTGCTACTCTGATTCCTGTTCCTTTTTCTTGGTTTCATTTTTCAAGAATTCTTGTTAGTTGCTTGCTGGGCTTCCTAAATCACTCTTCAAAATCCTTATATTTTCTCTTATATTTTTATCTCTATTGTTTTGTTCTATTTTTTGGAGACTTCTTCCATTTTGTTTTCCAATATTTCTGTTGAAATTTGAATTTCAATAATCATATTTTAATTTCCAATAATTCCTTCTTGTTCTCTGACTGCTCTTTTTACATAATATTCTGTTCTTGTTTTATGAATACAGTATTTTCTTTTAGTCCTGTAGATATGCTAATTAAATTAAATTTTTTTGTACATTTCCTGAATTTGCTTGAATTTCAAGTTTAATTTTTTTTATACAGTTTTATCTTGACTCTTTTTCCTGTTGAGGGCTTTCATCAAATTTCTGATGATATTTATTGGCTGGTTTATATTTAATAAGGAAGTGCTGGATATGTATGGTGGATTTAATCTGCTGTTGGGCAAATAGGTCTGTTTTCCTGCTGCACCTCTTCTCTGTGTAGGGCAGGGAGGTGAGGAATGGAGTGTCCCCCAGATGCTGGAATGGGGAAACAATTGTTCAGGGGTTGTCAGCATCCATGCTGGAAGCCTTAGGTCTCCACCGACATTTCAACTAATTTCTTTAGAGAACTGTCAGCTGTTTTTCTTGTAGGCCTGTGCCAGCTCCCAGCTCAGCTGTCTGGCGGGGAGAGGAGGTTCCAACTGGTATAGTCATTCTGTACTGGGGCCTTCAATTAATCCCCATGTGTTCAGTCCTATTTAATTCTATTGTTTTCTACCACATGCCTACTGATTCTGATTGTCTGGTGTAATATCTAGCAAACTGGCTTCTACTTCCTCTGTGGCTCCCTTGTCAAATATTCTAACCTGGATATTTACTACCTATTTTATTCATCAATCAATTCCCATATGCTTTCTATAAAATTGTTGTACTCTGTCCATTGATGATAACCTCCCATTCTCACCACATTCTGTCTTCACTCTGGTGGGTTTATTCCTTTCTTTTTATTTTTCTTTCTTTCTTTTTTCTTTTTCTTTTTTTTTTTTTTGAGACAGAGTCTTGCTCTGTCACCCAGGCTAGAGTACAGTGGCGCGATCTCGGCTCACTGCAGCCTCTGACTCCCAGGTTCAAGTAATTCTCTTGCCTCAGCCTCCTGAGTAGCTGGGATTACAGGTACATGCCACCACACGTGGCTAATTTTTGTATTTTTAGTAGAGGTGGGGTTTCACCATGTAGGCCAGGCTGGTGTCGAACTCCTGACCTGAAGCAATCCACCCACCTCAGCCTCCCAAAGTGTTAGGATTACAGGCATGAGCTACTGTGCCAGGCCTCCTTTCTATTTCTTGACATTCTTCTTTTAGTGGGCTTCTGTGAGTAAAGAAGGAAAACTGTGTGTGTGTGTGTGTGTGTATGCATGTGTGTGTGTGTGTGTATGTGCGCGTGCTCATGCACATCTGTGATCTGTGCCTGCTCATGGTGTCTTGTATCAGAATAAATTCATTTCTTATCTATTATCTAACAAATATGGCATGCTATTAATTTTTCTGCGTGACCACCATAGCCATGTCTCCTAGGTTTTAATATATAGTGCTCTCAATGTTGGTCATTTCTGTTTTGAGACAGGGTCTTGCTCTTTCTCCCAGGCTGGAGTGCAGTGGCGTGATCCTCCCACTTCAGCCTGCTGAGTAGTTGGGACTACAGGCGTGCACACGCTCAGCTAGTTTATTCCATTTTTGGTAAAAACAGGGTCTCACTTTGTTGCCCAGGCTGATTTCAAACTCCCGGGCTCAAGCGATCCTCCCGCCTTGGCCTCCCAAAGTGCTGGGATTACAGGTGTGAGCCAGTGCTCCTGGCCTGGATTAGCTCTTCTGAAATATATATTTTCTATCAGTTCAAGAGATTTTTTAGACAAATGGAGTACAAATTTGTGTTGTCTGCCATATTGATAAAATCCTTCTGGTTGTGGGCTTTCTGTCAAATACTGTCTATACTAGATTTTTCTGGTTTTTATCGTCTACAGTCCTGTTTTTAAGGGGACCTTAAAATGTTTTAGTCCTATTTTCTTAAATGACCCACTTTTAATTCTAATAGTAAATAATTCTGATTATAGTATATTTTTCCACTTTACAATGGCAAGTGTGAAATTGTATAACTTAAGTGCCCTCTACTCAGTATAAGGAATTTAGCAAGATTCTCTTGACTATTTTGTAATCTTTCAAAAACTTCTCGATTTCTAGTCTCGTACATTACTCTTTCCAATCTAGATTTAACTTCTTATAGCCCATGACACTTCTTGAATTTTGATTGAGGCAAAGAATTTCCAGAGTAATTCATGAAGAATTAACATTTTTATAATGTTGATGCTCCCCTTCCAGGAATATGGTGGTGTCTGCTATTTTTTTAAGGTCTTCTTTCATGTTTTTCAGTAAAGTTTGATAGCTTTTTGATACAGGTTTATGACATTTCTTAAGTTTATTCCCAACTGCTTTATAATTTTTGTAGTGAGAGTGAGTTGAATCTTTTTTTCTCATTACATTTTCCAGCTTTTTATTACTGGCCGTGTTTATATGCCTGCATCCTAAGACCAGTGAATTCACTTGAAATGAGCCTTTCTCCTCGCAGTGAAGCACCAAGGATGAGGTTTAAAAGAGAATGGAAGAAGGATGTATGTGGGGTTTTTTATTTTTATTTTTAATTGACACATATTTAGGGAGTACAATTTTATATTTCAATATGTATTTACGTTGCACAATGATGCAAGCAGGATAGTTAATCTATCTATCACCTTGTGCATGTACCATTTCTTTGCTGTGAGAACTTGCAAAAGCCTCTTTTCTAGGTATTTTGTAACATACAATATATTACTGTCAACCACAGTCACCCTGCTGTGCAACAGAACAACAGATTTAATTTTTTTTAATCGAGTCTCGCTCAGTCACCCAGGCTGGAGTGCAGTGGTGTGATATCGGCTCACTGGAATCTCTGCCTCCCAGGTTCAAGCGATTCTCTTGCCTTAGCCTCCTGAGTAGCTGGGACTACAGGCACCCACCACCATGCCCAGCTAATTTTTGTATTTTTAGTGGAGATGGGGTTTCATCATGTTGGCCAGGCTGGGCTCAAACTCCTGACCTCAAGTGATCCACCCACCTTGGCCTCCCAAAGTGCTGAGATTACAGGTGTGAGCCACTGTACCCAGCCAAAACACCAGAATTTATTCATCTTATCTAATAATAACTTTGTACCTGCTGACTAACCTCTCCCCATCCTCCTCTCCCCCATCCTCTCCCCAGTCTCTGGTAACTACTGTTCTACTCTCTGCTTCTATGATATCAACTCTTTTTTGTTTTTGAGATTCCACATGAGTGAGATCATGTGGTATTTGTCTTTCTGTTTCTGGTTTATATCCCTTAACATGATGTCCTCCAGGTTCATTCATGTTATTGTAAGTGACAGGATTTCATTCTTTTTTATGGCCAAATAGTATCCCATTGTGCATATGTACCACATTTTCCTTATCTATTCATCTGTCGATGGACACCTAAGTTGATTCCATATCTTGGCTATTGTGAATAGTCCTGCAATAAAAATGAGAGCGCAGATATCTCTTCCACGTACTGATTTCATTTCCTTTGGATATATACCAGTAGTAGGATTGCTGGATCAGATGGTAGTTCTATTTTTAATTTCTTGAGGAACCTCCATACTATTCTCCATAGTGACTATACTTATTGAATACCCCACCAACAGTATGAAAGTATTCCCTTTTCTCTACATCTTTGCCAACTTATCTTCTTTTGTCTTTTTGATTAAAGCCATTCTAGCTGAACTGAAGGGGTATCTCATTATGCTTTTGATTTGCATTTCCTTGATGATGAGTGATGTTGAACACATTTCCCCTCCCTCCCTTTCTCCCTCCCTCACTCCTTCCTTCCTTCCTTCTTCCTTTCTTTCTCACTCTTTCTCTCTTTCTCCCCCTCCCTCCCTTTCTTCCCTTCCTTCCCTTCCCTTTTTTTGAGACAGGGTCTCACTCTGTCACCCAGGCCAGAGTGCGATGGCACAATCCTAGCTCATTGCAGCCTCAAACTCCTGGGCTAAAGTGATCCTCCTACCCCAGCCTCCCAAGTAGCTGAGATGACAGGTGTGCACCACCATGCCTGGCTAATTTTTTATTTTTTTAGAGACAGAGGTCTTGTCATGTTAACCAGGCTGGTCTTGAACTCTTGGACTCAAGCGACCTTCCCACCTTGGCCTCTGAGATTACAGGTGTGACCCACGGTGCCTGGTGAGCTTTTTTCCATATACCTGTTGGTCAGTCGAATGCCTTCTTTTGAGAAATGTCTGTTCAGGTCTTTTGCCCCCCCCCCTTTTTTTTAAGAGACAGGGTCTTGCTTTGTTGCCTAGGCTAGAGTGCAGTGTGCAATCATTACTTATTGTAGTCTCAAACTCCTGAGCTCAAATGATCCTTCCACATCAGCTTTCCAGGGAGGTGGGACTACAGGTGTGTCCCACCACATCTGGCTAACTTTTAATTTTTTTTGTAAAGATGGGGTCTTGTTTTTTGCTATGTTGCCCAGGCTTGTGTTGAACTCCAGTTCTCCGATTTAAAAAAAAAATCATCAGTAGATGTTGAATTTTATCAAATACTTTTTCTGCATCTATTGAAATAATTATGTGGTATTTTCCCCCTTGTTTGTTAAGGTTGAGTTTCTAATTTTAAACTGTATTTGCATTCTTAAGCTAAAACTCAACTTGGTTGTGGTAGATCATATACTGCAGGATTCAGTTTCTTTGTCTAGAATTTTAAAACTTATTCCCACATCTTGCGTCATACTTTTCTTGGCTCATTGTAGTAGATATATTAGTCTAGTAAAATAAGTTTGGAGACATTTCTTTCTCTTCTGTGTGTGATTGGAATTGCCCACTCATTAAAGATTTGGTAGAAGTCATCCGTAAAGCCCTCTTGGTCTGTTTCTCTCTCGCTCTCTCTCTCTCTCTCTCTCTCTCTCTCTCCCCCCCCACCTCCATGTGTGTGTGTGTGTGTGTGTGTCTGTGTGTGTCTGTGTGACTGTGTGTAGGGGAGTGGGTAGGTTTTTTTTTTTTTTTGAGACAGAGTCTCACTCCGTCACCAGGCACCAGGCTGGAGTGCAGTGGCGTGACCTTGGCTCACTGCAACCTCCGCCTCCCGGATTCAAGCAATTCTCCTGCCTCAGCCTCCCAAGTAGCTGGGAC
>CAUYLG010034994.1:0-27462 GCA_963573385.1 Cacajao melanocephalus | reverse complement strand
CCCTGTAGGAGGAGAGGCATTCTGATTTTGGGTGTTCTCAGCCTTTTTGCACTGGTTTCTTCCCATTTTTGTGGATTTATCCACCTGTCGTCTTTGTAATTGCTGACTTTCAGATTGGGTCTGAGTGGATGTCCGGCTTGTTGGTGATGACATTTTTTCTGTTTCGTAGTTTTCTTTCGGTGGATGCCCCTTCCCCACAGAGCTAGGCCTTCCCGGGTTCAGCTGTGCTTCCTGTGAAACTCTCAGTCCTCAGCGCTTCCAATTGCTATTCTTCTTGTGGGGATGGGACCAGCCGAGCCTGACTCAAAGGGCACCCAGTCCCGTATACTCTGCATTGAGAAGCGCCACACTGGGACGCCAGCAAAACAGCCGCATCGGCCAAAAGAGTCGCGCTGGCGACGCTTGTGACTCCTCCGCTGAGTATCTCCCAGTTTGTGGGCAACAGAAATTTGTCTGAAATTGCGGCGTCCACTCACTTTCTGCGCTTTCACTGGGAGCTACAATCCTGAGCTACTGCTAATCGGCCATCTTGTATCTCTCTCCACCCGGTGATGACGTTTTTTCTGTTTCTTAGTTTTCCTTTGGCGGAGGCCCCTTCCCCACAGAGCTGGACCTTCCCGGGTTCAGCTGTGCTTGCTATGAAACTCTCAGTCTTCAGCGCTTCTAATTGCTGTTCTCCTTGTGGGGATGGGACCAGCCAAGCCCCACTCAAAGGGTACCCCATCCCGTATACTCCACACTGAGAAGCGCCATGCCGGGGCACCAGCAAAACAGCCGTGCCAGCCAAAAGAGTCGCACTGGCGACCTGTGTGGCTGCTCCGCTGGGAATCTCCCGGTCTGTGGGCAACACAAATTCTTCTGAAAGTGCGGCTTCCACTCGCTCTCTGCGCTTTCACTGGGAGCTACAATCCTGAGCTGCTGCTAATGGGCCATCTTGGATCTCTCTCATAGGTTTATGTTTAACGCTACATGAAAACTTTTTGAGCAGATGATCTATTGGACATACACTGCAGATCCCCATTGGAGAGGTTAGGGAGAAGCCTTTGAGATTGGGGCAAAATTTCTTCCCTTTCTTCAAAATAGATTATGAATTGAGAGAGTACTGCTCTGAAGGGAGATTGAGGGATTATATGTTAAAATATGACTTGAGAGTCTTGAAGATTTCTAACATCTTGATGAAACAGTAGGATACACATTTGACTTTTAAGATGCCAAATGTTGTGAGCCTCTGCAAAGGAGGCTGAGAAGTGTTGGAACAGAGCCTGTAGGGAGGCCCTTCAGCTGGTCCTAATGCAGTGCTTAGGGAAGAACTGGTGAAAAACTGAAGAGGCTTACAGAAAAGAAAGAAAGTAAAGAGAGTCTGGGAAGGAAGAGAATTCCTAGGGATATACCAGAGAAACAACTACCTGAGGTGCCTGTGAGCCAGACCCGGGGGGACTTCCTTAGAGTAGCACCAGGGTAACAGAGAAAACTAATTTTCCTCTCAGCTTTTAAATTAGCCTCAGCTGTATAGAGAGAATATCTTCACCAGTAAAAGAAGTGTCTTATGAGCGAAGAAGGAAATATCAGACATCCTGCAGTAGGGCTTTGATGGTGAAATGCTCTTTCTTCCCCACTTTTGCTTATTGGCAGTGAAACAGTTTATATTCATCAACAATAAATTGAGAAACCCAGTTAGAGGACTTGCTGGTCTTCTTGAGTGAAGTTGTTCCATTTTATAACATAGAAAGTTGGAAACTGGTAGAAATAAAAAGAGATAGCAGCATAGCAAGATTCTATAGAAAATAGCAGAGATGCCAGGAAAGGCTCTGTAGCTGGATATGGAACAAGAGATAATGGAGGAGGTAAAGAAGGTGAAAAAACCTTCGGTGGCTTTCTGTGGGAAGAAAATAAGAAAAAATTGATTGGCAAGTTTTAGGGTGGGAAGAGTAATCCCACAGGTGGACATATAATTGATTGAATTTTACCATGACTGTACATGATGTTTTGACATGAACACAGAGGTTCCCAGGTCAGAAAGGGAGAACTAATTAACCCGAGCTTTAGGACTGATGGAGTCAAGAGAATAGCCCAGAAATGTAAACTCCTTAATAAGGTGAACATTTGTTACCCCTGTGTAGTTCTCACTAAATCAAGGAAGGAGACCCAATCGATCATTAATTTCAGTGATTTGCGTGGTGTTTGAACATAAAAGTTTTTGCTCAAGGTCATAGTTTTTCACTTTAAATGGTTGCCTAGGGACTATGCTGAAGAGGATATTGCCAGAGAAGCATCAGGGCAGGATGCTGGTTTCAAGGCTATAGTCTTTGACAGCCATTTTCTGTGGTGATTATCCCAGTGTTGAAATGCCTGGAAGTCTTATTTTGGGAGGTTTTATAGCTGGTACTATAATACATGAAGAGAGAAAGAGTCATTGTGGGATGTGTGTTTTAATTACAGGAAATATGTTGTGTTTTTTTTTTTTCTAAGAGTACTGAGAGTTTCAGATAACCTCTTGAGATAACTGGATATAGAAACGGCTGATGTAGAACTCACTGCAAGAGTCTCTGTTTTCCCCCTGGGATCTGCCTCTGTGGGAAGCTGCTCAGTGTAGTGAGCAAGCCTCACACTGTATTGATCAAAGTAATGAGGTGCTGTCATGTTAAATCCAAGCAAGTCCCAGATAACCTATTTAGTAGGCGTTCTCCTTAGCCACTCTTAAGTTGGGTGATTAAACAATGATTCTTAAAGTAAAAAACATGACATCTTGCCTTTGATTTAGAAGTTGGAAGAATAACGTTTATCCATTGTTGAAACCTAGTTTAAAATCTTCATTTGTCTTTGTAGCATTATCAGGTATCCAGCAGATGTCACTGTTATAGTCTGTGTTTCTTTTTTTGGCTTTACTGAGTAATGTTTACAGGAAGTTGCAATTTGTGAGGCAATACTTTATCAGTGGTCTAGTGACAGTTTCTATTCGTTTGCTGCAATGTGAACTACTAAATCTTACCTGCCTCAGTATTTTTTGTGAAAGTATTTTATCTATAAGCATAAAATGCAAAATTTTCCTGGCTATATATTTTATTGTCTCACATATAGAAAATGTAAATTTTTAAATAAGTAAATGTACTTTATTATTATTAGTTTTTTTAACACTGATGCTACATATGTATTCAACTTTCAATATAAAAACAGGGCTTAGATAATCAGAGCTGTTTTTACTCACATTTCTGACACCAAATATGTGGGTTTTTCTCCCCCATACCAACAAATTCTCTGGCACCAGCTAGGTGTCTTACAATTTACTTCAGTTCTGCCAGTATCTACCTGGAGTTAGCATCAGACCCCATAAGCTAAGGGCTCAGACCCACAAGACTACCACGGCTTCAGATACCAATCACAAGTCTCACATCTTCTATACCTCTGACTGACTGGCTATACATTGACAGTCCCCACAATCCCCTCTTCAGGTTTGATAATTTGCTAGAATAGTTTATAGAACTCAGGAAAACACTTCACTTACCATTACTGGTTTATTATAAAGGATACAACTCAATAGTCAAATGGAAAAAATGCAAAAGGTAAGGTATGTGGGAAGTAGCATAGAGCTTCCATGCCCTCTGAGAACACCACTGTCCCAGCACCCATGCGTTCACCAGACTGAAAACTCTCCAAACCTCATCACTTAGGGGTTTTTATGGAAGTTCCATTACATTCACATGATTGGTTAATCATTGGCCATTGGTGATTAACTCAATGTCTATCCCTCTCTGCTCTCCAGAGATTGGGTGGGGGAGGACCCAGAAGTTCTCTCTAATCACATGATTAGTTCCTCTGGCAACCAGCTTTCCATCCTAAAGCTATCTAGAGGTCCACCAAGAGTCACCAACTTAGTATAAACTCAGGTGTGGTTAAAAGGGGCTTGTAAATAAGAAAAGACTCCTAGCTTTCCTATCACTCACTTTCAAGGGTTTTAGATGTTTTTGTACCAGGAACCGGGACAAAGAACAAATACAGTTGTCCCTCGGTATATGTGAGGGATTAGTTCCAAGACCCCCTAATTCATATACCAAAATCCAAGCATACTCAGTCTTACAGTCAGCCCTGCAGAACCCACATAAATGAAAAGTCAGCTCTCTGTATATGTCAGTTTCACATCTTGTGAATACTGTATTTTTGATCTGTGTTTGGTTGAAAAATATCTATGTATAAAACAACCTGTGCAGTTCCAGCCTGTGTTGTTCAAAAGTCAATTGTTGGCCAGGCGTGGTGGCTCATACCTGTAATCCCAGCACTTTGGGAGGCTGAGGCAGGCAAATCACCTGAGATCAGGAGTTCCGCCAACATGGTGAAACTCCGTCTCTACTAAAAATACAAAAAAGAGCTGGGTTTAGTGGTTCATGCCTGTAATCTCATCTACTCGGAAGGCTGAGGCAGGAGAATCACTTGAACCCAGGAGCGGGGGTTGCAGTGAGCTGAGATTGCGCCATCACACTCCAGCCTGGGTGACAGAGCAAGACTCTATCTCAAAAAAAAGGTGGATTATATATATTTCTTGTTACATAAAAATATAATATCACAGACAATTATCACAGATAATTTCTAGTGAGTCTTTCATAATATTTCCTGACCTCATAACTATATATTCCATTATTTAACTTTAAAACATTCTAGGAGCCATGAATGAATGTCTTCCCAACTGTTTCATAAAAGCAATATTCAAAAGAGGTTAAGGAAACAGCTCCTCTCTTGCTTTGAACAAAAGATCGTACTTGAATTTGGGAACTGGTGTTAGGGTAAAAGGCTAAAAGTGGCTTAATGAACAAAGAAGATTAGTTATCCCTTAATAACCACTTCAAGGTAAGAGGTTCAGGTTGCAGAGCAACTCTGTTAATGCAATTGTTGGTGTAAGGCATCCTCATCAGCGGCATGGTTGAGGCTGGGTTGCTGGGAGTTCCAGCCGGCAATAATGAGAAGGAAAGTGTGGAGGAGGCGTGCTCAGGCTCGTGAGGCCTGGGCCCAGAAGTGACCCACATCATTCTGCTTGCTTCATTGTTAAAATTTAGCTGTATGATGACCTCTAACTGCAAAGGAGTTTGGGACATTTGACTGTGTCAGGAAAAGAGGGAGAATAGACTTTGGTAGACAACTAGTAGTTTCCACCATAGGTCTAGTGGTTCATTAGTTTGATTGGCAATGACCTTCATACATGGTTCTTGGCGTTCTTTTCAGGAGGTACACTCAGTGTACAGAATTTTGGCTGGAATTTTGAATATTGGGAACATTGAGTTTGCAGCTATTTCCTCTCAACATCAAACTGATAAAAGTGAGGTGCCCAATGCTGAAGCTTTGCAAAATGGTAATTATTTGATATTTGTGTGCTGCGTTGTTGCCAAAGCATGTGCTTCTTTTACTTTGGTAGTTTTATAAGGCTCTGTAAAATACAGTGCAGCATTTGCTTGTCCTTCTAATGGCTCTGGATGTTTTCGCCAACTAGTATTTCCTCAAGGATGTCCCGTGGAACACCAGTGTTCCTTCCATTAGCTGCCAGTGTTCTGCAGAAAATAATTCTATGACAGGTAATTTTGAGCAGTGGTTTTTAACCTTGGCTGTTTTTCATAAATCATGTACAAACTGAAAAAAATACAGGAGGTTGGACCGATAATCTCTGAAT
Organism: Cacajao melanocephalus; assembly: GCA_963573385.1. Lineage (NCBI taxonomy): Eukaryota > Metazoa > Chordata > Mammalia > Primates > Pitheciidae > Cacajao > Cacajao melanocephalus. The sequence goes on along the minus strand of CAUYLG010034994.1, from coordinate 21,809 downwards.
CCACTAAATCAGCATATACAGAAGAGAAAGTAGGCCCCTATTTATTTTTAAAGTTCCACAGGTAATTATGGTGGCACAATGAGTAAGAATCCTCAATTATGAAAAACAAACAAACTGTTTTAAATAAAGTAAAACCCTTTTTGTGTTAAACTGTAGGTCATTTTAGGGCCTTAATATACGAATGTATTTTGTAACTGTCTAAGGGTAAAATACAGTCTGCAACTATTTCTCCAACTTACTGGTCAAAAGACCACCTCCTCTTCCTTTTCTTCATCAAGCATCTATGAAGTAAGAGCTTTCAGAACAGTTTGAGAGATACTGTGTCAGGCTGGAAGTTTCTTGGGGTTAGGGTCCTAGCTTGTTTATCTTTGAGTCTAAAGTACCAGGATGGAGTCTGGCACACAGTAGATGTTGAATAAATGCTGACAGACTGACTGAATGAAGGTCTGGCTACGTTCTGTGTCATCCTTACTTTTTGTTTCAGCTGCCTCTGTTCTGTGCATCAGCCCGGAAGAGCTCCAGGAGGCCCTCACCTCCCACTGTGTGGTCACCCGGGGCGAGACCATCATCCGTGCCAACACCGTAGACAGGGCTGCAGACGTTCGAGACGCCATGTCCAAAGCCCTGTATGGGAGGCTCTTCAGCTGGATCGTGAATCGCATTAATACACTCCTGCAGCCAGACAAAAACATATGGCAAGTTCCTCAGAGAGCGGAGGGCTCGGGAGAGCTGTCATTGACCTCACTGTCTCTTAGCATTGGCAAAAGGAAGCATTTGGTCCTCTCTGGGGTTTTCTTTATTAAAGCTTTCAGGCCTTTTCTTTTAGAAGACACAGGTGAGATCCAGGAGACTTGAAGCATTTGTACCCGAGAGGCGAATGACTGAAGGAGCCACTAAAGTGTAGTATTTGAGAAAACAGTCTTGGCTGGGAGCTGGACAAACTGGGTTTGCACCCAAATTCTACAGCTTAACCCATTTATGCCTGAGGTTGCAATTTTTTGAATTTTTGCAATCAGACCTTGGTGATGACCTTGAGCAGTAGGATATAAATAACTCCCATATACTTAGCATTCCAATAATGGAACACTGGGCATAAAAGGGTTTAATCAGCTGCATGTTCTGAGTCAGTTTTCTCACCTGTAAAATGAGGATAATAATATCCTCTTCCTAGTGTTGTTTTCAGAATCAAAGAGATATTTTATGAACATTTTTAAAGCACAGTATCTTACGTTATTTTTCCTACTTATTCAACTGCTTTTTCTTGCTCTTTCCTAAGCATAGGGGTTTCCTATGCTGGGAAAGAATTCACCACATCAAATTCTGAAGAGTAGTCTTCCAGTTACCTTTGTGGGTAGATAGGTGGGAGGATAAATAAGCAACAGCTGCAACCCCTTCAAACAAAGGGACTTTTAAAAATCTATTTTGTATATGAAGTTTCTCAGTAAGATTTTAAAGGATTCAACTGCTTAAAAAAGAAGTTGAAAATACTTTTGAAAGATAAAGGAACAAATAGTTTAAGACATAAACTGCTTCTTTTCTTAGGGGTGGCAGGATGCTCTTTCCATCAGTGGGTGAATTGGGTTACTCGGCTTGATAAACACTTGTGCACATATATTCTCATCATCTTGAGATGAGTGTTTCCTCTCCTAAAGAGTTTCATTCTTCTCTGTCATGCAGTAGTGCAGAAGATAGAATGAATGTGGGGATCTTGGATATCTTTGGATTCGAGAATTTTCTGAGAAATTCATTTGAGCAGCTCTGCATAAACATCGCCAATGAGCAAATCCAGTACTATTTCAATCAGCACATTTTTGCTCTTGAGCAGGTAATAGTGAACTCTGAAGTAACTAAACTTGATGGGGAAAAGGTGTCTCCAAGCTGCCTGCAATTTGCAGCAGAAACCCTGTACACTAACAGGTAAAAGACTCTAGAGAGAAAATAGGGTGAAGCAGTCTTGGCTAAATTGTCTAAATTTGTCTGAAAAAAAGAGGTCTTGATTTCTGTGGAAAGGTATATTTCCTCACTTGAATGGATCTGGTGACAAGTCACTCATTTAAATCTTGCACCAAAACTCTTTTGAGCATATTGCTGAAAAGAGCAATATGCACTTTTGCATATTGAGGTGTCCCTTCTACTTAATTAACCAATATCTATGATTGTGTTCAAAATGACACAGGATGACCTTGAATTCAGGACTAGGTTCTTAACTGCTACACTAGCCCTCCCTATCCCCTATCTCCTGTGTACCAGATCCCACAGTAACTGGAGAGGTATCTCCAGGGAGGAGTAAGATGTGTTCTTGGTCTTCTAGAAATGGAAATCTTTCCTCTATGAGTTTAATAATAAGACATAGTGAGAAACTAGTGGACCCAAGGGATGGGGGTTCTTTTCCTGTGGCAGCAGCCTGTGAGCAGTCTGTTCAACCCCAACCTTTACTTAAACCCTAAGACTCTCTTCTGTATGAAGTAGTTACAGTAATGAAACATTCTGGCCAAAACTCTTGGATACAGGGATAATTGTTTTAATGCAGGCGTGAGGACACACAAACTAAGCTCGGATTAGATAGACACAAAGACATTTAGTAAAAATATCAGCATTGCTTTTATCACTGGAGCTGGATAAATCTGTACAGCACTCCTCCCCCAATCCACTCTTGTTTCAGTCCAGGTTCCTTCCATTTATTTCCCTGGTAATCTGGAGTTTTTCTAGTTTTCCAACCCTAGATGACTCCTTTGTAGAATTCCTTGCAGAAGAGAAGTCTGTTATCTTGGTTTAAACCATATTTGTCACCAAAACAAATTTTTTTCAGTTTTACTTCCTTGTACTTTCTTTGTTTATTTTTGAGACAGAGTTTCGCTCTGTCGCCCGGGCTGGAGTGCAGTGGTGCGATCTCAGCTCATTGCAACTTCTGCCTCCCAGGTTCAAGTGATTCTCCTGCCTCAGCCTCCCAAAATAGCTGGGATTACAGGAGCATGTCACCACGCCCAGCTAATTTTTTGTATTTTTAGTAGAGATGGCATTTCACTGTATTAGCCAGGATGGTCTCGATCTCCTGACCTCGTGATCCACCCGCCTTGACCTCCCAAAGTGCTGGGATTACAAGCATGAGCCACCACACCTGGCCCCTTGTACGTTGGTTTCTAGATGATTAAGTTACCAAGTCCACATTTGAGAGAGCTTTTTCTAGATTTAGCTGCCTGCCATAGGCCACTCGTAAGTCAGATTTAAATGCATAGCCTCAATGGTATGCAGAAGATTGCTTTACTATACACATAAAACATATCCTGCTTTCCACATGCATTCAATATTGCCTAACCCAGAAAGTCCATGACAGAGTATCCTGGTGGTACCAAGACTAGTTTTGGGCTGGAGAGATTCACGATCCATTTCCCTCCAGATGGAATATCAGAATGAAGGCATTGATGCTATACCCGTGGAATATGAGGACAACCGCCCACTCTTGGACATGTTCCTCCAGAAACCCCTAGGACTGCTTGCACTTTTAGATGAGGAAAGTCGGTTTCCTCAAGCAACTGACCAGACCCTGGTTGGTAGGTACCTTCTGAGAAAAAGGCATATACATTTAGAACAAAACTTGGCTCATGTCATCAGTTGAGTGTGCTTTAGTAAGTTTACCTTACCTATTTTGCCTTTATTTTGTCTATGTGGTGGGTTGTAAGAATATAGGCCTTCTTTTTAATTGAATTGAAATGTTCTGGTAGAATTTGAGTCTTAAAGCGAACCCATCACTACTCCTAACCCCTTCCCACTTTCCTATTCCTGCCAACATGATTAGCATTAGCCTATGTTGATATCATTTTACATCGTCCCCTCTCTTCTTTCCTATAGCCAATGTTTGCTTCTCCTTCTTTGTGTGCCCCCAACTCATATTTTCACCTGGACCCCCATCCACCTCTAATTTGATTTAGCGCAGAAGCCCTTTCCAGCCTCCTGGCTTCCATATACCCTGGACATATATGGGTATGTCCTTCACCATATACCCTGGACATCCCAGCTAGTTTAGTCTTTCTAAAGCCACCTTCTCGTTAGGTTACTGTTATCTATAGGATGAATATAGGGCACCTCCTCCTCACATCAGATGCCCTCTCCTCTATTCTGTACCCTATTCCTCTGGAATCTTCAGTGTTTTTCACAACCTTTGTTCCTCACTTAGATTGTGAGGCACCTGGGGCAATGAAGCCTCAGTCTTTACATGCCGTTAGTGCTTAGCAGTTTCTCACACCTAGTAGGCTTTCAACCATAGCACTAGCAAAAACTGTGTGTAAAGGAGGAGCAAAAAGTTTCAAGCCTTTTTCCCAGATGGAAAATTGATTTGTGGCAGAGATTCACTTTTATGAGTTGAAATCGTAACCCTCAGTGGTTTTGTTTTATATATAATATTGTAACAAGTCGTCCAGATGAGTTTGAACCAGGGTCCTCTGCCTTCTATGGGATATCTTCATGGTTCTAAAACGAACTGGCTGGGACTCCGATGTCATCAGTGTCCATGCTAGGAGTTCTTAGAAACAGCAGGAGAACATACGATCTTAGAGCACAGCCTGACTAGAGACAACACTACACAACGAAGCAAGGATGTAATGATAAATGCCCATCATATCAATGATCTTACTCTACCCGTGTTAAAATCAAGGCCGTATTCTGAAAGCCCTTCTTCTGAGTCACTCATGGCTCGAGGAACAAGTTTTTGTTTGAAAGAGGAAATAAATCACATTGTAACTCTCCAACGTAAAAATCCACACAGATAAATTTGAAGATAATCTACGATGCAAATACTTCTGGAGGCCCAAAGGAGTGGAGCTGTGCTTTGGCATTCAGCATTATGCTGGAAAGGTGAGGCCAGTGTGACAGTAAGGGTAAGTGTCTATATTACCCAGTCTGTGCTGCTCATGAAATTGCTTACAGATTTCTTTCTCCTTTCAATTCTTCCTGAATACCTAGTCATAATCCTTAAAGTTTCTCAGTGGTGCTGCTCACAGAAAGTTGCCCCTGGCATAGAAGCAGTTTCTCACTGGGGTGGCCCACAGAGTCGCCATCTGCTTCTCACCTGAGGTTTGGCCTATAACTGACAGCTCTCCAGAGAGAAAACATATTACAGCGTTTTGCAGTGTTTAGCGGTAAATGTTCACATTCTAAAGTCATTTGGTGACATGTAGGTAATGGAGGAAGGTTAATATCACAGTGGGGCTCAATTTTTAGTACTTTAATCATATGTCTAAGGGGCCTGAAAGTGTCCAGATGAAAAGAAAAAAAACCCACATTACCCAGATGTTAAGCTCTTACAACTTAACTGAAATTTCCACTTTTCATACATTATACCTCAGTCTCAATTTCAAGTTCCTGAAGCAGATTAGTGACAGATTCAGGAAATTCCCTATCCTATAACCACAAGCTCCTTGCTTATGTTAGTCCCAAAGGAGCCATTTGAGTTATGGCTAATTGGCTCCTCTGGGGTCTGCTGAGGCTGTAGGTCCAGAAAATAGGTAAGAATCCAATAAAAGGCATTTTTGATTATTTTATTGATTTAAGATGTATTGAAATTGTCTTTCATATTTATATCATGGCATTGGAACTAATTTTCCTAACTGGATGTTGGGAAATTCCAGTACAAGGGAAGGGGATTGTTTTTTCTCCACCTAATACTTTATGGTATGTATTTTGGATCTTTGTTAGAAATTGTAATTCAGGCTGGGGTCTATGGCCATACCACCCTGAATGTGCCCGATCTCGTCTATAATTCAGGCTGGGTGCTGTGGCTCATGCCTGTACTCCTAGCACTTTGGGAGGCTGAGGCGGGCTGATCACGTGAAGTCAGGAGTTCAAGACCAGCTTGGCCAACATGGTGGAACCCCGTCTCTACTAAAAATACAAAAAAATTAGCCAGGCATTGTGGCATGTGCCTGTAATCCTAGCTACTCAGGAAGCTGAGGCAAGAGAATTGCTTAAACCCAGAAGGTGGAGGTCACAGTGAGCCAAGATCGTGCCAGAATACTCCAGCTTGAACAATAGAGCAAGACTCAATATCAAAAAAAAAAAAAAAATTGTAATTCAGTTTTTGCCCTTAAATATTTCATTTACCTTAGCATATTAATGTCCTCCTCAGAGTCTGAAACACCACCATCTACCCTGATTCCCCTCCCTATTCCTCTTTTCCGCCTCCCGTTCCTGTCCTCTTCCTCTCACCTTGCCCTCCATCTCACTGTCCTTTTACACCTATTTCCCCACCCACCCCTCTTCTTGACTCTCTTTTCCTTTCTTGATTTTAGGGGAAAAACTTTTCTTTTTTCTTGACTCTGTGTTTTTGCTGCATTCATTTGCCATTCAAAGCTTATTTGTAGAGAAGGAATTATCTGAGGGTATTCCTTAAAATTTATCTGAACTGGATCCCCTCTGTTCTGAGAACCAAGAACTACTCAGCATCCTTCAGTAATCACTCAGATCTCGTGAGGACCTAGGGAGGCAGTGAGAGTACTTAAAGTAGTTGTGAGCATAGGGCCAAACTGCCTGAATTTTGGTGCGTACCTACCACTTGTGAAATGTGTGACCATGGGCACCTTACTCAGCCTCTTCCTAAGTCTCTACCTGCCTACCAGTAAAATGGAGATAATAATAGTGTTTACCTCATAGGATGGATGCTTTGCACATGGCATCTAATATATTTTAATAATTATTCTGATGTGATTCATCTTTGATAGGGCTCTTCAAAAAACAACTAGACAGTAAGATAAACTGGCCTGTCAAAAATCATAATTTCTCCCCTTATCTGGTGCTCTAGATATAAAAGCATGGCTATGTCAAGATGAGCTGTACATAGAGGTCGATTAATGACAGGCTAGACAGTTTGCCAGTGTCACCACTGTTGGAGAGCTGACCTGGCTAACTTGCCATTTGCTATTCATGTTACAGGTATTATATGATGCTTCTGGGGTTCTTGAGAAGAATAGAGACACTCTCCCTGCCGATGTGGTCGTGGTCCTGAGAACGTCAGAAAACAAGCTTCTTCAGCAGCTCTTCTCAATCCCTCTGACCAAAACAGGTACCTGGGAGCCCTCTGATAGCCCTGCTCCTAATGCTTTTGCAAAATCAGGTGGCATTTTCCATTTAGTGTCCAACTATTGCCAGTGTTGCACCACCAACGTGGAGCTTCTTTAAGCAGGAGTAAGGTCTAAATTCAAGAAAAGGAAAGTGATCGTTTCTTTTGTAATTTAATTGCACAGCATCAGTGTGTACACAGACACATGTACACGCACACATAAACATACATACACTTTCCATAACATCAACTCTTAGACTTTCTCTTCCTTCTTTGCAGTCTTCCCTTTATAAAGCCATATGATATCATTAATTCATGCTAAGTACTCTAGGATAGTCTCTGTTTACCAAGACTCATCAGGAAGATTATTTCTATTTGTGTGTGATTCCAGGTGAATGGAGTGTGCTGAATCAGAGGTATCAGAGGTCAGGGGTTCCGCACAGATCATCTTGGTCCAATTTCTGCCTAGTTTTGACCCTACTCCATCTCTCTCCTGACCAACAGGTCCATCACTGGCCTATATACATGGCCTTTACCTACTTACAGTTACCTTCTGTTTAGTTGCTGTCGGTCCTCATGCCAAAAAAGCAGGAAACTAGGGCCAAAGAACAGAACTTCCAGGTCTTAACTGTTTTTCCAAATGGGTTCTAATTGAGTCAACCTTTTAAAATTCACCTGGGATTCTCCTGCTTTTCGCTGGGCAGCCAACTCAGCCTTCTCACAGCTCTACTCTCAAGGGCTTTATGTTTTTTAAGCGAGGTCTGGAAATAGTCGTGGGCATGCTTTTAAGAAAAAAAGGAAGAGAAACCCCTTTATCACTGTTCATTGTTCACTATTTGCTCTTCTTTTCTTCCTACATCCTTCTTACTGGCTGCCAGGTCTGATTTTTAGCAACTTGCAGAGGAATGAAAAGCCTGGCTAAGAAAAAAAGCCACAGTCTCCAGCCTTTGCCTCATCTTAACTTGGAAGGAAAGTTGAAATCAGGCTCTTTCTTCAAACATGCTCCAGTAAGCAGAACTAGTAGCAGTGCCCATCAGAAGGCTGCCCTCCAGCTTCCATTCTAGACCTTCCTTGAGGCAGCCAGGCTGTAATTGAATATGGACTCCCGGGAGCTCGGGGCCGGTATGGAAAAGGGTGGCTGGTGTTTCCTTACCAGAGACCCAGGGATGTAGACTTCTCATCAGGCGACTTCAGCACAGAGGTGAAGAGACAGCCATTATTGATAGGGGACATGCTCTTATTAGATGATTCCAAAATCTATCTAAATAACTCTTCAGCTGGCATTTACATCCTCCCGTAAATATTAGTTACTACTTGTCAAATCTGTTCACAACTTTGGAATTTCCGACTTTTCAACCTTTGGCAAAATAAAAACAATTTCATGGCCCGGACCACTAGGTGGCGCTGTGCAGAAAGTAAGGCCCTGCAGCCAGCCTCTGTTCTCTCTGGACTCGCCTGACAGTGAGAGGAACAGGAACAAAGAGATAGCCTCCGCTGCTGCTGCTTTTTTCCCCCTCCCAGAGAGCTTTTCTCTTGTAACTGTTTCTGAATCTTGGTTTGAAACTACACTCCACACCGCTTGATAGAAACAAAAGTGAAAAATAAGAATAGAAACAAACGTGATGTACCAATAAGCTTCCCAGTATTCCTGAGCTGTATATTATGCATAGTAATTTCCTTTGAGAGCCTAAGCTTGAGCATAGCTTAGGATTCTCCACATTTTGAGTATAACTAAGAAGCCACAAACATAAAACTAATAAGCATGATTCTGTTTTCTTTTTGCGGAATTATTTATGTAGGAATGAATTCAATCAACAAACGTACATAGAACAGCTTCTAGGAAGGTACTTTTTAGGCAATGAGGGGAATGTAACAGTACAGATACTATGGCTTTGCCATACCATACACCCACTAGAACTTTCTTTTTTTTCTTTTTTCTTTTTTCCTTTTTTGAGGTGGAGTCTTGCTCTGTCGCCCAGGCGGGGGTGCAGTGGCATGATCTCGGCTCACTGCAACCTCCGCCTCCCTGCAACCTCCGCCTCCCGGGTTCAAGCAATTCTCCTGCTTCAGCTTCCTGAGTAGCTGGGACTACAGGTGTGTGCCACCACACCTGGCTAATTTTTTGTACTTTTAGTAGAGATGGGGTTTCACCATGTTGGCCAGCATAGTCTCGATCTTTTGACCTCATGATCCACCCGCCTCGGCCTCCCAAAGTGCTGGGATTACAGGCATGAGCCACCACAACTGGCCTCAACTAGAACTTTCTTTTGTCTTCATTTTCTGTATAGAATTGGGCCCTAGTTTATCTCCTTATGATAGTAGTTGCCCTCAAACCTCAATTGTAACATGATTATGCATCCTGTGTTGAATGTCAGAATATTACTTTTCTAACTTTAAAACATTCCTAGTCTATATTTTTGGGGGTTACTATGTTACAACCTTTGAAGATGGGAAACCTCACTGGACAGAAGTAAGTTGTGCTGCTGATCACCAATGCTTGTTTCAGGCATATTCCTTTTATGAAGGGGAAGGTGCCGATACATCTTGAGATTCCCTCTGGGAGCAGGGTCCCACACATCCTGGCACTTTGGAAAAGAATATGCCAATATTTCCGATGCATAGGAAACCATTTTCTTGTCATTTTAGTTTTTCATGCTTTAATTGTTTTATCAAAATTAAATGGAGTACCAGTTCAATAAACGTAGATATTATGGGCAATTACTTTACAAAACTCTTTTGAGGAATGAACTACAGGGAGGAAGAAAAAGATCAAAGTTGGGAAGCCTTGGAGGCAATTAGCCAGAAACATAAAAGGAGGTCCAGTGTTGGACTCCTGAATTCTGAAAGAGGACGTTTAACAGGAAGACCCATAAGAGACATTGGCAGCGCTCTGGCTCCTGATCTTGGTTGTGGTTATATGGATGTTCACATTATATTTATTATGCTATACATTTATGTTCTGCATACATTTCTGTGTGTGCATTCTGTGTCACAGTAATGTTGAGGTTTTTTTCCCCAAAAGATAGATAAGACCCCTTAAAATGTGAAGAAAATAAAGCTTGATGTGGCAGTGCATGGCTAGAGTCCCAGCTACTCAGGAGGCTGAGACAGGAGGATCACTTGAGCCTAGGAGTTCAAGGCCAGCCTGGGCAATATAGTGACACCCTCATCTCTGAAAATAATTAAAATTTTTTAAATGCAAAGAAAAACTTTAATTTTTTTAATCTAAGAATTCCTGACAGTTAAGTTGAGGTTTTCCAATAGATAGATTGCCACTGTCCTTTGCTTTCAAAAATAGGTGTCAGAGAGTCCCAGGCTCACTTTCCTGTTCTTTCAAGTTACCTCCTATCTGGGCTGCTGGGCAGGTAACAATCCCTTCATTAGGATATATCATATCCTAATGCAAAAAAAAAAGGATAGTCATGCATAGCTTAATGATGGGGATGCATTCTGAGAAATGCATCGTTAGGTGATTTCCCTTGTGCAAACATCATAGAGTTCTTACACAAATCTAAATGATATAGCCTACTATACACCTAGGTTATATGTTATAGTCTGCTGTTCTTAGGCTGTAAACCTGTACGGTATGTTACTGTACTGAATGTTGTAGCTAGTTGTAAGATAATAGCAAGTATTTGTGTATCTAAACATAGAAAAGGTACAGTACAAAGATGGTATGATAATCTTACAGAACCACCCATGTATATGCAGTCCATTGTTGACCAAAATGTCACATGGCGCATGACTGTACTGGGGCTTGATTTAATTTCTTATCAAGGTTGAGAGGATCAACCTCTGTGGGTATATGTGCAATCATAATACAAAATCATATATAGTAATCCAATTGGCATTTTCCTGTTTCCAGCTCCCACTTTCCAGAGCACTGAAGAGATTAAAAATCATGAGGAGTGGAATAATGAGGCCCAAGGTCACCAGGAGACAGGGCTCCTCCCAGGTTTCTGCAGCCCCCTTCTTTTTTTTTTTTTTTTTTTTTTTTTGAGACATAGTCTTGCTCTGTCACCCAGGCTGGAGTGCAGTGGTGCAATCTCAGCTTGCTGCAATCTCCGCCTCCTGGGTTCAAGCTAATTTTTGTATTTTTAGTAGAGATGGGATTTCACCGTATTGTCCAGGCTGGTCTCCAACTCCCGACTTCATGATCCTCCTGCCTTGGACTCCCAAAGTGCTGGGATTACAGGCATGAGCCACTGCACCCGGCCATCTGCAGCCTTCTTCTGCTGACACACGGCTGCATCTTGTTATGGAGGTGCCTGTGCCTGAGAGGCACACTCTCATTGCAAGGTTCTCAGTGAGGTTCTGGTGAAGGGAGGCAGCCACAGTCAGTATGAATTCTCTCAGTTCTCTTCCCATGCTTATGCAACCAGCCTTTTGCCTGCAGATGGGCCACTTAGGGCCTGATGAAATGTTCTTTGTAATACTTTCTATTGATAGGAAATTCTCTGAAGATTTTAGGTGTGAAAACTTGAAGTAGCGGCAACACTGCTTTCTAACCCTTCGGCTGGGACTTTTCAAATAGAATGATCCAGATAGGAAAACATTAAAAGGAAGGATGTTATAACAGGGTTTCATGGCATATTTTCCTGTTTGGGGAATGTTCCACTTGCTACTAGTAAACTGAGAGACAAGTTCAAAAGGCTCACGGGGAGAAAGAAAGAGGGTTTCAAAAAGAACTTGAAAATTCGTTTTTGTCTTTGAATCATGAATTTGTAGTTTGGGGTGTTAAAGGAGTTATGGACTTGGAAAAATAAGAATAGCACCAGAGGGAACATTCTCTGAACCTCAAAGTTTGATTTTTGCTTCAGAACCTAGAACTGAGTTTTACCCTCATCACCGCCTTCTCTCTGAAGACTCAGGTCTCTCCCTTGGAATTTGATTTGCAGTAAAAATCAACTATAAAGTACCTCTTTCTTGACTTCTATTTGCTCCTCTTTTTTGGATGGGGGGAGCACTTCCACGTTCACTTTCATAACACTTTCACCGCTGAAATTCTTGCTGTCAGTTTTCTGAGTCCTGATTCTGTAATGCCCAAAATGAATTAAACTCTTAAGAGAGTGCCTTTTGGTAACCATCTCTTAGTTTCCATTTTCCACTTACGGCTGTTGCTCTATCCTGACAGTTTAGCAAAAGGGTCTGGCAGATGAGCTGAATCTAAGTGACAAAGTTTCAGGGACACAGACATGGATAGTGCTGGCTCTTCCTGAAACGGAGGCTCTGATGACCCAGACCTCGGGGAGCCCTGGGGAGTGAGTTCCTCCTTACAAAGAGACCTACTTCTATTTAATTTGGGAGTGTATTTCAGTCAATAGATAATTATGTATTTTGAATCTGTCTAGATACGGTGCTACGCATAGGTTGTTTCTAGAAGTAATACAACAAAGTCCCAGCGAGAATGGCCAGAGTGCTTAATCCCAAAATATATAAAAGATATAAAAGATGAACCAAAAAAAATCTAAATTCTGAACAGGGATGTAAATCCATAAGTGAAGCTATGTAACAACTATGTCCATACAAATAAAAATAGAAGGAAAAGTCAGGGAAATGTCATGGGTCAACATGAGGAAAGACTTCTTTTAACCAAGAAGAGCTTATTGGATTGGTGTTTGTTTGTTCGTTTGTTTGTAACAGGAGACTATAGAAAATGGGACAGTCTGGGAGTAATGAGGCGTTCTAAGCCAGGGTCTACAGCACTGGAAATGAGAGGGAGGTGGAAGTTAGATGATTAAATGAATAGGACAAGGAGGAAAGAACTCTTTGGGCAGAGGGAGGTTGTGAGGAGGAAGAAATGATGGCAGGCCGCTGAGCAGAGGATGGCTCATGATGTAGGTCTGAACTGCTCTAAGTGGTTGGGCTGGGCTCCCGAAGAGCACAACTTTAGGGTGAGAAGGAAAAACTTGAACAAGGGTGTTAAAGACTGACCAGTGAGGGCCAGGGTGCACCCAAGGCATCTGTGTGTGTAGCTGTGTATGAACAGGTGCTCAGTTACGTTCTAAATGTAGATTTAGGATCCAGTTTGAGTAAATTTTTGTTTAAGATGTGAGGTTAAGGTGTTTGGATTTTTTTTCTCCATAACTATGCCCAGTTGTTTTAAAACCATTTGTTGAAATAACTATCCTTTCTCCATTGAATTGCTTTTGCACCATTGTCAAAAGTCAATTGGTTATTATTTATGTGGGTCTGTTTCATAGATCAAGGTATCTGCCTCTTCACCAATACCACACTATTGCAGATTTATAGTAAGTCTTAAAATCAGGTAGTATGATTCCTTCAACTTTATTCTTCTTTTTCAAAATGGTTCTGGCTATTCTAGTTCCTTTGTCTTTCCATATAAATTTTAAATGCATCTTGTCTATATCTATAAAAAGTCCTGCTGGGGTTTTGACTAGAATTGCATTAAATCTAAAGATGAATTTAGGAAGAAATGGCAGCCTTGCTGTGTTGAATATTCCATTCCATGGACATAGTATGTCTACTTACTTGGATCTTGTTTGATTTATTTAGTCAATATTTTGTTGTTTACAGCATACAGATCCTGTACATGTTTTATTAGATGCATACCAAAGCATTTAAATTTACAGAACTAGTGTAAATGGGTATTTTAATTTCGATTTTAATTATTCATTGCAAATATGTAGAAATACAGATTTTTTTGTGTGTGTACTGACTTTGTCACTCACAACCTTGCTAAACTCATTAGTCCTAGAAGGTCTTTTTGTTTTTTGTTTTTGTAGATTCCTTGGGATTTTCTGTATAGACAATCATGTTGTCTGTGAATGAGAACTCTTTTGTTTCTACCTTTCTGATCTTATGCTTTTTATTTGTTTTTCTTGCCTTATTGTACTGGCTAGGACTTCCACTATGATGCTGGATAAAAGTGATGACAGGAGGCATATTGCTTTGTTCCTGATCTTGAGGAGAAAGCATTCTCTTTTTAACCATGAAGTATGATGTTAGCTGGGGGTTTTATGTAGGTGCCTTTGCACTTACTGTTCCCTGTACCTGGAACACTTTTTTTCCTAAGACATACCCATGGCTAACTTCTCTTCATTCAGATCTTTTCTCAAAACCTACCTTTTCTGGCTATCCTGTTTAAACTTTCAACCTATTGAACATTTTGTATCCCCGTTGCTGTTTCATTTTTCTTCTTAGTACTTATTACTACCTTACCTATTGTATACATGTTACTCATGTATCTTGCTGTCTGTCTTCCTTTGCTGTAAGGTAAGCTCTAAGAGGGTAGGGAATTTATCTCATTTGTCCATTACTGTGTCCTCAAAGCCTTAAAATGTATCTGGCATATAGTGGGCATTCAATATAGTTTTGCTCATTAAATGAATACATAGATGAGCCAAATCTATGCATCCACCTGCATTATTCCTCCTTGCTCTATCTTCCTTCTCTATATATTTTTTTTTACAAAGATACCATGTGACCAATGTATCTTTCTTTCTTCTGGTCTAAGGGCTTCTGAACCATCCCTGCTCTTATTACATATAAGATGCTCTCTACTTGTGCGTAGCATCCCTTTCTCTCTTACCTCCACAAAGACTTGATCCTGTAGTTATTTCTCATCTCTTCTGCAAGTCTGTTTATTCCTCTTAATGTGATTGTCCTTACATAGTCTCTTTCATCTTTTCAATCATTTCTTATGGGTTGAATTGTGTGCCCTCCAAAAAAAGATATATTGGAATCCTAAGCCCTAGTACCTCAGAATGTGACCTTATTTGGAATTAGAGTATTTACAGAGATAGTCAACTTAAAATGATGTTTTTAGGGTGAGCCCCTAATCCAAGACACACACAAGGAGAACAGCATGTGAAGATGAAAGCAGAGTTCATAGTGATGTATGTACAGCATCTCTCACCTGAACCTGCTAATTGAACTCTCTGCTTCTCCCCTTGCCTTATACAGCCCAACAGCCATCTTAAAAGATACAAATTAGATCATGTCACTCCTCTGTTTAAAGCTTCCACTGGTTCCTCATCATACCTACAATAAAATCCAAACTCCTTTTTTTTTTTTAACCTACAAACTCCTGTGTGATCTGTACTGCTGGCATCTCTATCCTCACGTCCTTGAAGTCTTTCATTTACTCTGTCTTCATTTTGTTCCTTAGGTATTCCAAGCCTTTTCCTGACTCTGCTCCAGCTGCTCACTCTGCCTAGAACATACTTTTCCCAGATTTCTATGGGTCCATCTCTTTCTCGCGTGCCAGAATTTAAGCTCAAATGTCACCTCCAAAGAGAGGCCTTGTCTGTCTACCCAGTGGAAAGTACCCCGCACTTCCTCACTTATTCTGTCACATCATCTGTTTAACTGTCTCCTTCGAGAGCCGACAAAAGTCCTTCTCTATCCCTGCCCCTACTCCATGCTGCTTGTAAATGACTTGAAGATAGAGCCCTTATTCGTCCTGTTTACTACTGTATATCCATGACCCAGAGCAGTGCCCAATGCATAGAAAGAATTCAATACGTGTTTGTTAAATAACTCAGTTAACTACTGCAAGATGGAAACTAAAGTTGAAATCCAAGTCTGTACTCCCAATCTAAGGCTCTATATTAGTATGCTAGGGGTACTATGTCAAAGCACCCCAAATGGAGTGGCTTAAACAACAGAAATGTGTTGTCCTCATTCTGGAGGCTGGAAGTTCAAGAAAAACATAAAGGTAGTGTTGGTTCCTTCTGGAGGGCTCTGAGAGCGCTTTTGTTCCAGGCCTCTCTTCTGGCTTCCAGTGGTTTTCTGGCAATCTTTGGTGTTCTTTGTTTCTGCACCAGCCTTCTGTCTGCCTTCACCTTCACAAGGCGTTCTCCCTCCACATCTGTGTTCAAGTCCCCCCCCACCCCCAGCTTTGTTTTTTGAGAAGGAGTCTTGCTCTGTCGCCCAGGCTGGAGTGCAATGTCACGATCTTGGCTCACTACAACCTCTGCCTCCCAAGTTCAGGCAATTCTCCTGCCTCAGCTTCCCAAATAGCTGGGATTACAGGTGCCTGCAACCATGCCTGGCTAATTTTTGTATATTTATCAAGACAGGGTTTTACTGTGTTGGCCAGGCTGGTCTTAAACTCCTGACCTCAGGTGATCTGCCCGCCTCGGCCTCCCAAAGTGCCAGGATTACAGGTGTGAGCCACCGCACCCTGCCAAGTTTCCTCTTTCTATAAGAACATCAGTCATAATGGATTAGGGATCCACCCTACTCCAGTACGACCTCATCTAAACTTATTAAATCTAAAAGACCCTATATCTAAATAAGGTTACATCCTGAGGTACTTAAGGGTTAGGACTCCAACATATGAATGTTTTAGGGACACAATTCAATATATAACAGGCTCTTTTTGAGTGGGAGGGGACAGGGGATTGGGAGAGCTTAAGGTACTGAAGCATCACCAAGGAGGATGGGGTGGGGCTGCCAAATCCTAGGCCTGGGTGAGGATGGGACCAGCTTCCTGGGTTTATATCACCCAGTCCTGTGGGTGTGCAGGAGGCTTCAGTGAGGTCAGGCCCTAGTTTGACCTTCATGTCATTGCCAGCATATTGTCCCTCGTGAGTTGAGGTTGGAGGGGGGCCCATGCTCCCATACTTCCCTTGGCCACATTGCTTCACAGCTCCATGCTAATTCTGCTTTTTAGAATTACTTCTGCTCCCCACCCCCACCCCTCATCACCACACCTTCCAACCCTGCCCTTCCTGTCTCCCCAGCCTTGTGTTCAAAACTCAGTCCTACCTCTTCCAGGGAGTTTCTGGTCTGGGTTGGATAAAATTTCTGGTACCACTAGAACGTAAGTTCCATTAGAACAGGCATTTTTGTCCATTTGGTTGGCGCCTCTTTCCATCGTCTAGAGAGGAGTGTGACAGGAGGTGCTCAGCAGAGTCTTTCTGTCCAGACAGAGAGTGCAATTCATGGACAGAGTTTCCTGGTAGTGCTGGGAGCACTTGAAAGCACGTCACAAATGTGGGTCATCCTGTGATTTATGGTGCTGGCTGGAAGCACATTTGAATCAGATCTATTTTAACAAGTTGTGAAATTCAGAAGAAGCTCCATTCAAAACTTTATATTTTGAATGTAGAGAGATGAGTATGAAGCCCATATTAGGACTTGAGCACCAGAGGAGTGCAAATGTAATTGCAGTTACTTCTGGCATCTGAAACTGATTGTTGGCTCCCTTCCTGGGTTGGGTGGGGTCTAGGCTTTCCCAGGAGCAAACAGTACAGTTGTGGCTAAAGTACAGACCTTGAAGCACGAGAACCACGTAGCCCTTCACATTACAACCTCTCTCTGAAACGTGGCTGCCTGGGGGTTCCATCCAGCCCTCTCCAGCTGCTCTGACTCTGGGTGGATGTGTGAGAGTGAGTCCCACCTTACTGCCAAAGCCTGCTGGGGGGACCAGAAGCTGCATCTGTGAGATATTGTGAAGGCTGTGCCCTATTCTGCCCTAGAACAGGTTGGAGGAGGGGCAGAGGGTCCTGGCCTCATGTGGACAGCCCCGGGAGAAACTTCACACCTTCCTGGCTCTTCCCCTGTTAATGATTTTCAGCCCTTGTTTAGAAAAATCTGATTTTCTTTGTAAGGCTTATTGAGGGCAAACTATGTGTGTGATGTGGCTGAGTGAAAAGAGCATCTCTTGAAATTCTTGTTGCTTTTTTCCCCAATCCCTGAATGTTTTTAGGTTTTAATTTGGACTCTCCAAGTGCTGTTTTGTTTTTTGTTTAAATGTAAGTGGCTTAAGTGTTTGTTTCCTTTTTTAAATTCTCCACGTAGTTTCTTCTACCCTATCAGCTATAGTGGAATGAAGAACTCTGGACTGTAAGTCAGGAGACAAGCTAAGAGCTACCTGAACTGGTACTTCGCATCTGGCACATTTGATTTAAAGTTCTGAGCAGTTTCCACATCTGCAAAGTGAGGGCTGTGCATTAAGAAGAGCCTCCAGATTAGATGGGACCTTAAAACCGAACAGACTAAACCCTGATAACCTCTAGACCAGATGTTCAGTCTTGAGTTGCTTTGTTGTTGTTGTTGTTGTTGTTGTTGTTGAAGGAGAAGGGGTCTCACTCTGTTGCCAAGGCTGAAGTACAGTGGTGTGATCATGTCTCACTGCAGCCTGGAACCCCTGGGCTCAAGTGATCCCCCTGCCTCAGCCCCCCGAGTAACTAAGATCACAGGCATGAGCGACTGCACCTGGCTGATTGACTCTGGTTTGGAAGTTTTCATTTCGCTCTCTTGAGATAACCTTATGGTACAATGCTATACGATGTAATGTAAAATGTTCTATTAGCCACATTTTTTAAATTAGCCACATTTTAAAAGTAATAAATAACAAGTCATTGAAATTAAAGTTAATTTCAATAATTTTCAACTCACATATCAGAAGTATTATTATTCAACATGTAACTAATGTAAAAGTTATTGAGGCCAGGCATGATGGCTCCCACCTATAATTCCAACACTTTGGGAGGCTGAGGTAGGTGGATTATAAGGTCAGGAGTTCGAGACTGACCTGGCCAATATGGTGAAACCCTACTAAAAATAGAAAAATTAGCTGGGCGTGGTGGCGTGCACTTGTAGTCCCAGCTACTTGGGAAGCTGAGGCAGGAGAATCGCTTGAACCCGGGAGGCGGAGGTTACAGTAAGCCGAGATAATGCCACTGCACTCTAGCCTGAGCAACAGAGGGAGACTCCATCTTAGAAAAAAAAAAGTTACTAAAATAGTTTACATTATTTCGTACTAAGTCTTCAAAATTGGATGTGTATTTTATATCTATGGCACATTTCAATTTAGACCAGCCACATTTCATATGCACGGTAGCCACCATATTGAATAGCACGACTGCAGAGAATCACTTCATCGGACACAGAAGTGCCTCATTTCTGTTCTCAAAGAGAAATGCAGAAATGCCAAGGAGCCCTTGTTGTTGGTCCTCCTAAAGAAAATAAAGTGAGGTGGGATAGGACAAAATAGTTCTGCAGGTTGGCTTCTTCATAAAATATTTTATTGTGTGCAGAGTTGACTTCAGGTTATCTCCCAGTGTGTAAGGGACATTGTTCTCAGATTTGCAGTTTCAGCAAAAGCTTTTTAGCAGTTTCCTGGGTTCTTTTTGGAAAGATAGAAGTGTTCCATATTATCAGTATTGAGCAATGTTTTCCAAAGTGTTTTTCTTGAAACACCAGGTTTGTGTGGTGTGAAGAGGTGTGAGCTGAATAAAATTTCCATGGCCAAAAGGTGTGGGGAATATTGACTATGAATATACAATAAGTATCTTTACTGCGGAAATACCAAGAGATGGCTCCCGTGTACCAGACATCCAAAATAGTGAGAGCATTTTTGTGAGGAGCACCTTGAGGGTCAAGAATCATTGCGAAGGCAGTGCTGATCAGATGATCTCCCTGAGTCTTCCTTTTCCAAGACATCCTTCCAGTGTGGATCTTAAATCCATTTCCAAAAGTTCCACAAAGAAAAACTGAAATAAACTTTAATAATGAATTATGATAATGACTCTAATATTGGGAAAATTAATGTCTGTTGTGAATCAGATTCACCGTCTTCCTCCAACACATTTTAATAGTTCTTTCATAGATCCTGAATAAGACAGTGAATGTACATTTTAAGTGGAAGTTCAATTTAGAACCATTTTGTTTTATTTCTTTAATGATCCTGCTAAGTATAGCAAACATAGAAGCTTTGATTTTTCAAATGGTCAGATACAAGAAAAATAAATTCTGCTTCTCTCTGCCACCACCCTTCTCATTCATAGGAAAGAAAAATATTCCCATTTAAGATGAAAGATTCTATGCTTTTTTCATATTTATTTCACACTTCAGTAGCTCATATTGGAGAGAAGGTCTCAAAGCCATTTATAGTTTATTAATTCATCTCACTATAAAATCTTTTTATAATGGGCTTTTAGGTCATTTTCCTCCCTTAGTAACAGATACCTCCTGGCACTTTAAATCAAATATGTTAGAAACAAAGCCGTTATAATTATTATCTCTCTACTTAAAGATGGATTAAAACTTAACATTTTTTTTCCCTAGGAATTTAGGTCATGTTAATAGAAACTGTATTTTTCTCTTTAGAACACAAGACCGCCTTCCAGCAGTCTGGTCCATATGTTAGAAACATATAAAGTTAATCATTTTGCTTTGGTGCCAACGTGTTATGTGCAAAGAGATGCTGTAAACCACAGCTGTGTAGAGTAACAATTGTGAACTTTACTGGCTTGCACATGTGAGTCATCAGTAAACTAAATTAAATGTTGCTTAACTGAACTTGAGAGTTGGAGGTTGCAAAGGAAGACTGCTAAGATTTTATTAAGGTTTGATTTTAGTAGAGTGGTTCCATTCTTTGCATTTCGCAAGAGACTTCAAGTTATACAAAAATCACATCAACTGTTTTCCAGATGATTAGGTTTGGCTTCTCCGTAACAATAGTGATTGCTGGGTAATCAGTGGGAATCACTGTTCGGTTGACCTAGTTTGGTGTGTAAATAGCCAAAAAAAATCTAGACATCCTCTAAAATCAACTGGGCTTAATCAGTTTGGCCAGGCAGCAATCCCATCAGCTACTCAGTGGTCTTCCTTGAATCAGATCAAAATCCCTGAAATGATTACAGTGTAACTGGAGCGTCCTCATGGGTTCTGTGAGCATTGCTACTTAGTGCTATGACTTGAGCGAGAGACTTGAATACTCTGCCTTAGTTTTCTTTCTTTGCGGACTGGTGACATGGCTAACTGGGTTGTAGTATTAAGTAATTCATTTTAAAACATTTAGTGCAGTATCTACTACATTTGAACCCTCAATAAATGTTAGTATTTAAGTATTGTTAAATATTTTTTGAACTGGAGCAGAATGACAAATATGAGACAAAAATAAGTCAATTTCCATATTTATTTCCTTAATCTCTGATTTTTTTTTATAATAAAGCAGTAGGTAACATTTGTTTTTTCTCTTTCTCTGTTTTTTCTTGAGAGTTTGAGATTTCTGTGTTTACCTTAAGAAGATAAACAGGGTGTGCCAGGGCTCATGCCTGTAATCACAGCTACTCGGGAGGCTGAGGCAGAAGGATTGCTTGAGCCCAGGAGTTTGAGACTGCAGTGAGCTATGATTGTGTCACTGCACTCTAGCCTGGGTGACAGAACAAGACCTCATCTCTTAAAAAGAAGATAAGAAAGAATAAAATAAACCCCCAAACTTTATATTATTCAATTTATTTTTTTCCTAGTCATCCATTTCAACATTTAAGGAGGCTTTAGGCAATAGAAAATTGGATAGTCTGGGAGAGAGATCCAAGATGGTGATTAACAACAGCTCAGGATTGTAGCTCCCAATGAAAGCGCAGAGAGCGTGTGGACACCGCAAACAAGAACAGCAATTGGAAGCGCTGAGGACTGAGAGTTTCACAGGAAGCACAGCTGAACCCGGGAAGGCCTAGCTCTGCGGGGAAAGGGCATCTGCCGAAGGAAAACTAAGAAACAGAAAAAACTTCATCACCAACAAGCTGGACGTCCACTCAGACCCAATCTGAAAGTCGGCAATTACAAAGACGACAGGTGGATAAATCCACAAAAATGGGAAGAAACCACTGCAAAAAGGCTGAGAACACCCGAAATCAGAATGCCACTCCTCCTACAGGGGATCGCAGCTCCTCATCAGCAAGAGAACAAGGCATGACGGACAATGAGTGTGACGAACTGACAGAATCAGGCTTCAGAAGGTGGATAATAAGAAACTTCTGTGAGCTAAAAGAACATG
>CAUYLG010034993.1:0-49234 GCA_963573385.1 Cacajao melanocephalus | reverse complement strand
TTGTAGAAACAGGGTCTCACTATGTTGCCCAGACTGATCTTGAACTCCTGGGCTTAAGTGACCCTCCCGCCTTAGCCTCCCAAAGTGCTGAGATTACAGGTATGAGCCACCGCACCTGTCCAGTAATTATATTTTGAACAGAAGATGCTCACATGCCCAGCAGTGTTCCACTTTCCTCTACAGCAGGGGTTGTCAAACTTGAGTATGCTTCCAAATCGTCTGGGGGGACTTGCTGAAACGCAGATGGCCTGTTGAAATCCATCCCTGAGTTTCTGATTTGGTTGGTCTGGGGTAAGAACCTAGAATCTGCATTTTGAACCCGTTTCCAGGTGATGCTTTTGCTGGTTGAGGACCAGTGCTGCAAAAGTTGAAGGGAACGTGTTCCTCTCAGCCGCTCTCCGACGCCTGGCTCACTCACGGGGCCTCTAGCACTCACACCTTTCTCTGGCAATGCTAATTCTCTGACTGCCATCCTTCTCTTTCCATTCTATTTCTCCTAGCCACCAAGAAAGGCAACCTAACTCTGTGACATTTCAGGCATTTGTTAGCTTAAAAAAATTAATTTCTGGGCCAGGCACAGTGGCTCATGCCTGCAATCCCAGTCCTTTGGGAAGCCGAGGTGGGTGGATCACGAGGTCAGGAGATCAAGACCATTCTGGCCAACATGGTGAAACCCTGTCTCTACTAAAAATACAAAAATTAGCTGAGTGTGGTGGCATACACCTGTAATCCCAACTACTCAGGAGGCTGAAGCAGAAGAATTGCTTGAACCCAGGAGGCAGAGATTGCAGTGACCCAAGATCACATCACTATATTCCAGCCTGGCAACAGAGTGAGAGTCCATCTCAAAAAAAAAAAAAAAAAAATTAATTTCTGATGACTTCTTTCTCATTTTAAAGAAATTTTTCCTTTTGCATCTAGTTTTTATTCCTTATCTTGTGCTCTTTTGCTTACAGACCACTGACACACACACAATTACGTCAACCTCAGGCCCTACTGGACTAATAGTCCATTAACTCATTGCTATAAGAAATATCTGAGACTGGGGAATGTGTAAGAAAAGAGGTTTAATTGGCTTATAGTTCTGCAGGCTGCACAGGAAGCATAGAGGTTTCTGCTTCTAGGGAGGCCTCAGGAAGCTTCCAATCATGGCAGAAGGTGAAAGGGGAACAGATGTTTCACATGATGGATCCCACCAGAACTCACTATCATGATGACAGTACCAAGAGGATGGCGCTAAACCATTTACAAGAAACACCTCCATGATCCCATTGCCTCCCACGAGACCCCACCTCCAACACTGAGAATTACAACTGAACATGAGATTTGGGTGGGGACACAGAGCCAAACCGTATCACCCACAAAACCTGGACCTGCTTCATTGCATGGAGCTCTTCATGGGAGGAGCCTGAGAGAGGGAAACTACCTAAAGTAGATGTTCAGCATCTGCACAAACTCCCCCTTCACCCTCTTCCGGACAGACAGAGGGTAACTCCTCCAAAGGCGGTGACTTCCAGAAGGAGACCTGTCCTAAGCATTGAGCTCCTGGAGGGAGGGAGGTCGGTCGCATGCCTTCAGCATGGCAAGAGGAAGTGACTCCCCCTCCCCACCCCCCGCCAACCAAACCCTGCCACTAACACCAGCCAAGACATTTCCAATCCCTCCAGGGCCTGAGGCCAGGTGAAGCCAGAAGGGCCAGTACACCCTGTGAAGATTTAACAGCTGGTGCAGTACCACAGCAGGTGTTAAATTAAGTCGTGTTTTGAATATTCTCCCTGGAAGCCCAAAGATCTAGGGATAGAGCCAGAGAGAACTGGGACTAGTCCAGTCTGACTTTCACCCAGGCACTGCTCCCCTGGCTTATTTATTTACCTGATCACGGGCACTCTCCCCAGCAAGAAGGTAAGTTCCTTAATAGCAGCAGCTTTGGCCATCAGCATTACACGTCAAAATAGAAAGCTATGCACTGCAGGGCTTTTTTTCAGCCTCGGTTAAGACTGAACTTGAAATCACAAGCTACATGTTTCAAAAATGATCATGAAGAAACATTAAAAAAAATAACAATACTATCATCACAAATGCTTTGAGAATACCAAGCCCAGCTCATCTCAAAGACACTAAAATGATGAATCTTAGCCAAGTTGGAATAAAGGCCCTTTCAAGCCAGATCAGTAAACCGGGTGCTTCATTTGCCACAGGAATTCTTGCGAAATTCTATTTTAACTGCCGTGGTTTACTGTTACATAAACCTTAACCTAGAGACTATGACACTTGTTTTACTTTTTGCTGGAGAAACTGAATTTGTTCATTGTACATTTGTTATGGAAAATTTGGTGACCATGAATCTTACATTATTTAACCCATTATTGGTGACTTCTCTGATCGTATTATAAATAACCAAGCCAGGACTATAAAAAGTGGTGTAGATTCACCTGGAGTTAGAAAAAGCAACATGAACTTTTCCCCTTCACATTAAGTCATGTAAAGTGGGTTGTTTATTAGCTTTTTTAAATGATAATAATAGCAGAATAGTTTTGAAAAGCAACACAAGAGCTTGACACTTTTTTCCACCCATATCCCAGCATCTAAAAGAGTGTGCAGTACTTAATACGTGCTCAGTAAACGTTTGTTGACTGACTTACTCATTGGTTTCTGATTAACACTGAGAGGAAAATTATTAGTTAGCACAGGGCTCATCTGTAAGTCAAAATGTTAGAGTAGAACTTTCCTGGGGTTCCCTGAAATAATTTTTATCAATTTGCCTCAAATTTTTAAATGTCGAAGCTTTCCTCAAATACATAACTTATGATCATGAAGGAGGCTGAATCCAGTGAGAGATGAAATGCAGTTATGAACCATATCCTTTAAAACTGTCAGTCCCAACAGTGGCTTAAACACATCAAATACATGAAGCAGTAAATCAGCAGGCCACTAGAGGGCAACAGAGGGCCACGAATTTATTCCAGCGCCAAGAGAGCCCACTGAGGGCATGGGAATGACTTAATTCCCATTTAGGCCCAGTTTCTATGAGCCCGAGGGCAGAGGTGAGAACATTGCTGAAAAAAATGATGAAGACAGAGATGGATGATTTTTTTAAAAATCCAAATTAACAAAGCACATTAATCAAATAGGAAATGCTTAAAAGTCGTGGACACAGGGATCAGAGAACAATCACATTACTAGTAGTGTTAAAGGCCAGGGAGAATACGCAAAATCAACCCCTGAATCACTAGAAATTTGAGAATATGAAGACAGAATGCAGAGGGCACATGGTCTGGTAAACCTGGGCTGACCTTCTCAGCCTGAATGAAGAACTGATTCGAATCCCCTGCAGCCACTGGATATTCCTGAACTATGTCCAGTGATGAAGAAAAACCATTTTAGGCATTTGGGATTTCTCTAACTTCCAGCACTGTCCATCATCCTAGAAGGCAGTACACATCTACTAAGCGCACCATCTTAACCTCTTTGTATCTCACTTCCCTCGTCTGTTCATTGGAGCTAATAACGATCGTTCAAAGTAGTTGTTCTTTTTATGTGAAAAATTCAATAGAGACTTCTCATTATACAAAATGCAGTAATTTAAGCTAATCCAGACAAAGCATATCAAACATTTCCCCTGACAGGCAGGCACCATTTACAACGCACTCAACCAGTCAGCCTGGTTACAACCAGTTGCATAACCTTGACATTTCATGATTCTTAACAAGATTTCGTTGGGGGTGGGGAGCGATGGGAGGAGGTAGATATATAATGGAAGTTTGCCTCATTTCAAACTTTGCACACAAAGCAAGATTTTATTAATATCTTTATGCACTATATGAAATTTCCATTCATTACATTTTAATTCAGTTAGTATGCCCTGTACCTACCCCATGACTGTTGTGAAAATGAAGAGTCCTGGGCATAACGTAGACCCTGATAAATCTCAGCTGTTTATATAAGACAGCTATGGCTGCATAAAAAAGACACCCAGAACTCCATGGCTTAAAACAACAGAAATTTGTTAATTCTCCATCTGCCAGTCAGCTGGGGAGGTGGCTAGTCTAGGCCGGGCAGGGCTGGGCAGTTCTGCTGGTCTCTGTTGGACTCATTCATACATCTGTAGGCAGCTAGGGATTGAATTCTCTAGGCAGAACGTAGCTCGGCTCCACCTATCTTTCCAACCCCTGGGGATTAGCACACCAGTCATAGCAATGACAGAAGTGCAAGAAAGCAAGTGGGAACACACCAACACTGGAGACTCAGACTCAGGACTGGAGAACCAGCACTTCTGCCCCATGCTATTAGCCGCACCAACCACATGGCCAAGGCCAGATTCAAGGATGGCGAAACAGAGTTTGCCAGCTGATATATACTACGCATCTTTATTTTTATTTTTTATTTTTTTGAGATAGGGTTTTGCTCTCGGCCAGGCTGGAGGGCAGTGGTGCAATCTCGGCTCACTGCAGCCTCGATCTCCTCTCACTTCAGGGCTCAAGCTATTCCCCCACCTCAGCCTCCCAAGTAGGTGGGACTACAGGCACACGCCACCATGCCTGGCGAATTTTTATATTTTTTGTAGAGATGGGGTTTTGTAATGTTTCCCAGGTTGATCTCAAACTCCTGGGCTCAAGCAATCCTCCCATCTCAGCTACCAAAGTGCTGGGATTACAGATGTGAACTACCACCTTCAGCACTTTTTTTAATTGTCTGTCTCCTACAACTAGAATGTGAATGCCCTTAAAACAGGGATTCTTATTCCCATTTCACCATTGAGGAAACGAAGGTACGGAAAAGCCATATAGCTATGAAATGACAGAAGCAAGATCAAATTAAGAGAATTTGGATCCAAAGCCCGTGCTATTAATTACTACACTACATTAATTCTCCCCATAAAAGATATGTAAGTAATTGTATGCTGTGGAAGATTCTCAGCCCCAAATTGGGTCTAAATATCATAACCCTTTTTTCCTGAAGCAAGACTGTCCAAAGGAAGCATCAAATTACTGTTTACTATTGGATCAGATGGTAACACAGAAGGGATGCATTGAGAAAACTGCATTTATTAGAAAGACTCTAAGAATTCATGAAACAACCCAGAAAGATCATCTGGTCCATCCCTCCACCTCCAGGCAGGGCTGCACACGAGTCTTATTGGAAGTATTTCAGTCAGCTATAATTTTCAGTCTTCAGAGACTATTTCCACAACCACTCTGGAAATGCATATCAGTGTCACATAATTCCCTCAGCAAATTTTCTTAATGTTAGACCTAAATCATTCCGTTTAATTGCACTATGATTTGGATCAGCTCTCCTTTATAAGGTGTAGATCATGGGTTGCAAACTGTCAGACTGTGGGCTGAAACCACCCTGCAGACATATTTTGTTTTGCCTGCACTGACAAAAACGTTTAAATAATTGCCAACGTTTAAAAATAGGGAGAATTCTATTAAAATTCCAGCTCTTCTCAAAATAAGTTCCCTGAAAGGGTTTGCTTATAAGCAGAACTACCTACTCTTTTTTACTTTTTTTTGAGTTTGGTGAAAGTCACCTATAAAACCTTCTGAACTTGGTGTCTTCTTCAAGGGATGATATTAACAACTGATCCAGTTTGATGAGGAGCATAAAACTATTCATTTTTCTACTTATCCTTGAGTCAATTTAGTTGTATTTTTCTAGGAATGTAATAATTTAATCTAAGCCTTCCAATTTATTGGCAAAAAGTTGTTCATAATTTCCTTTTACTATTGTAATGTGTGCAGCATCTGTCGTCTTATTTCCCTTTTCATTCCTATTATTGTTATTTATGTCTTTTCTCTTTTTTATGGGTGATTTTGCCTAAAGTCTATTTTATTGTTTTTTTTTTCTATCAGCCAGGTATTGGTTTTGTTGATCTTCTCTACTGTGTCTTTCCTTCCTATGTCAATATACTGCTCTTATTATTTCTAAACTGCTCTTTTCCTTTGGGTATGATATGCCAGGTTTATTCTTACATTTTTTAAGTTGGAATCCTAGCTCACTTTCTTTTCTGATATAATCACTTAAACTATCCATTTCTGGGTGTCATTTTAGCTGTGCCTCACAAGTTTCAATATGCTGTATTTTATTGTTCAACTTTAAAATGTTTAAATTTACATAGGAATTTTTTCCTTTGACCCATGAGGTGTGAGGGATTTGGTAAACCGGCATTTATCCTCTTTCTACACTACAGAAGTACTACAGAGTCCAAAAAGTTAAAAACTTTATATGTCAGACTCTCCTGCCATTACAGTTCTGAATGTGAATTAGGTTCTTCTTTCGGACGCACCTACACATGATTTTAAAGGAGGAACGGAAGTAAACATCCTCTTCCTGCTGACAGGCAAGGGCATGGAATGTTTTGTTTTTCTTCCACAGGACTCCTGTGTCTAGTCTCTCTGGGTTTTTTGAGTGTTAAAGAGTTGGTTTTGATGGTAGCAGCACTGAACTCAGAGTTCTCATGTGCAGGCACTGGCTTTGTGGGTGTGGGGAAGTTGTGATGGCAGCAGGGGCTGCTTCCTGATCCCTGGGCTATGACCTGACCTGAATGTTCAGATCCCCTCGAGTTCATACATTGATATCTATCCTCTAAAGCAAGTGTTAAGAGGTAGGGAGGTAGGAGTCTTTGGGAGGTGATTATGTCATGAGGATTCCACCCTCACAGATAGGATTAGTGCCCTTAAAAAAGAGGCTTGCCATGAGCAGTGGCTCACATCTGTAATCCCAGAACTTTGGAAGGCTGAGGCAGGAGGATCACTTGAGCCTAGAAGTTCAAAACCAACCTGGACAACACAGTAAAACCGTGTCTTTACAAAAAATACAAAAATTTGCTGGGCATGGTGGTGTGCCCCTGTAGTCCCAGCTACTTGGGAGGTTGAGGTGAGAAGATAGCTTAAGTAAAGAAGATTGAGGCTGCAGTGAGCTGTGATCACACCAGGGCACTCCAGCCCAGGCAACAGAGCAAGACTCCATCTCAAAAAAAAAAAAAAAACCTAAGAAAAGAAAAGAGGCTTCCACGATATGAGGACACAATGGAAAGGTGTGACTTGTGAAACGGGCCCTCACCAGACACAGACTCTGCTGGTGCTTTGATCTTGGACTTCCCAGACTCCAGAACAGTAAGCAATAAATTTCTGTTGTTTATAAATTACCCAGTCTAAGGTATTTTGCGATAGCAGCCCAAACAGACTGAGGTGCCTGGATCACAGCCCGGTGGCCTGCTCAACTCAGCAGTTCCCAGTAGCACCACAGCAGCCACAGGAAACCTGCAAAGCGCCTTGGTTCCCATCCTCCCACCCTGGCAGAGTCCAAGGCAGTACCCTTGGGATATTACTCCGGGCACCACTGCTATAAACCCCACCTAAATTTCAATTCTCCATCATTTGTAATCACCTGATTCCTAGTATGAAGACCTTTTCTGCTCAATATAGCTACCGTGATTTTTGGATTTGAGCACTGAATGATACAGAGGACTTTTTTAGTTTTAGATATTTATATCTCACAACTGCGTTGTTGTCAGAGAACATGTTCTGTATGATACTAAATTTTCAAAATGTGTAGATGCTAGATTTGTGATCTAGCATGTGGACAATTTTATCAATATTTTATATGTACTAGCAAAAGATGCATATTCTCCAACTGTTTATACATGTTCTTTATGTAATGTGTGCTAATTGTGCTGTTCACATCTCCTATATCCTACTGATTTTTATCTGCTTAAAAGCTTGTACTATAACGATGGATTTGTCGCTTTCTCCTGGTAGATTTGTCGTTTTGCTTAAAATATGGTGATACTGCATTATTAGATACATACAAGTTCAGAATTATTATAACTTCCCAGTAAAGTCTATCTTTCATTATTATGCAGTTACTAGCTTTTCTATCCTTTGACTCTGCACCTTTTTGTATCCTTATGTCTAATTTAATGGCATAGTTTTATTTATTTTAAATCCAATCTGACATTCTTACCTTTTAACTAGACTGTGGTCCATTTACCTTTGTTGAGATTAAAGGGAAGTCTCCATTTATTTTACCATCTTAGTTTTCATTTTCTATAGACCCCTGCTGTAGATGACTGACTGGAGGTTTCTACTGATCTACTGATTGTTGTGCTCATTTTCTCTCCCCTCCTTTTGTTTCACTCCCAGATGTTTTAAGATGCATGTTCTTATAAAGACTAAATTTAGTCAACATCCTTACCTTCCTCCCAAACAATACTAGAAGGATAGAATATGTTTTCACTAATTGTAACACTAATAACTTAAATGCTATTTTTGCTCAGTATTTTGGGCCTATTTTGTTTTGCCTCCACAAATACAGACTTATTAATATCATTATGTTACAGGGTCAATGTTAGTTTACAAATATCCACACTTTTACCAGTGTCTGTGTTCATCATTCTTTTTTACCTTTCTGGAAATTTCTTTTTTCCAGAAGTTCATCCTTGAATTTTCTTCTGGTAAAGGTCTATTGGTAAATGCTCAAATTTGGTTTTTCTAAAAATCTCTTAATTTTGAGAAATATGATGTGAGTATGGAATTATGGTTTGAAAGTTATTTTCTATTATTGAATTGAAGCTATTATGCTACTGTTTTCTGGTTTCCATTTCTGCTATTAAGAACCAGCCTTCTTAAATAGAAAACTTAAAAGACCAATAACAAGTAAGGATATTAAATCAGTAATAAAAAGTCTCCCAACAAAGAAAAAGCTCAGGGCTGGATAGCTTCACTGCCACTCTACCAAACTTATAAAGAATAACTAACACCAATTTTCCTCAAACTTCCAGAAAGTTGAAGAGAAGTGAATTATCCCTAACTCATTCTATGATCCCAGCATCATCCTGATACCAAAACCGGACAAGAACACAACAAAAAAACAAAACTATAGGCCAATATCCCTGATGAACACAGAGACAAAAATCCTCACCAAAATACTAGCAAAATGAAATCAACAGCACATCAAAAAGATAATACACCATGATCAAACAGGAGATATCCCAGGGATGCAAGGAGTGTTCAATATGATTTAGCAATAGAATCAAGGACAAAAACCATGTGATCATCTCAATAGACACAGAAAAAGAATTTGATAAAATTCATCATCTCTTTATGATAAAAGCTCAACAAGCTAGACATAGAAAGAACATATCTCATCATAACAAAGACACAAACCCACAGCTAACATCATGCTTAGCAGGAAAAGCTCAAAGCCTTTCCTCTAAGAACTGCAATAAGACAAGGATGTCCATTTTCACCACTCCTATCAAACATAGTACTGGAAGTCCTAGCTAGATCACTCAGGCAAGAGAAAGAAATAAAAGGCATCCAAATGCAAAACAAGGAAGTCAAATGTTCCCTCACTGCAGATGGCATGATTTTCTATTTAGAAAAACCTAAAGACTCTACCAAAAAACTCATGGATCTAATAAATTAATTCAGTAAAGTTGCAGAATACAAAAATAAACATATAAAATCAGTTGCATTTCTATATACCAATAACAAACTAGCTGAAAAAGAAAATCAAGATGGCAACCCCATTTACAATGGCTACCAAAAAAAAAAAAATACCTAGGAATAAATTTAACCAATGAGGTAAAAGACCTCCACAAGGCAAACTATAAAACAGTAATGAAAGAAATTAAAGAGGACACAAATGGAAAGACAGCCAATGCTCATGGATAAGAATTCATATTGTTAAAATGATCATACTATCCAAAGTAATCTACAGATTCAATGTAATCTCTATCAAAATACTGATAACATTTTTCACAAAAATAGAAAAAAACAATTTTAAAATTTATATGGAACCCAAAAAGAGCCCAAATAGCCAAAGCAATCCAGAGGAAAAAGAAGGAAAAACACTGAAGGCATCACATTACCTAACTCCAAAATATATTACAAGGCTATAATAAACAAAACAGCATGATAGTGATATAAAAATAGACACACAGATCAATGAAACAGAAGAGAGAACTCAGAAATAAATTTACATATTTAAATGCAACTAATTTTTGACAAAGGCAATAAGGACATACACTGGGAAAAGGACAGTCTCTTCAATAAATAGTGTGGGCAAAACCAAATATCCATATGCAGAAGAATAAAATTAAACCTCTGTCTCACTATATATAAAAATCAACTCAAAAATTGATTAAATACTTAAATGTTAAGATCCAAAACTATAAAACTACTAGAAGAAAATTTAGGGAAACACTAAGAATTCACGTAGGCAAAGATTTTATGAGTAAGACTTCAAAAGTACAGGCAACAAAATGTATTCTATATAGACAAATGAAACTATATTAAACTAAAAGGCTTCTGCACAGCAAAAAAAGCAATCAACAGAGTGAAGAAAAAATCTGTTGAATGGGATAAAATATTTGCAAACTATTCATCCAACAAGGGACTAATATCCAAAACATACAAGGAACTCAACAGCTAAAGAGAAAAAAAACCTAAATTTAAAAATGGGCAAAGGACATGAATAGACATTTCTCAAAAGAAGACATACAAATGGCCAAAAGGTGTATTTAAAAATCCTCAACATTACTAATCATGAGGGAAATGCAAATCAAAACTACAATGAGATATAATCTTGCCCCAGTTAGAATAGCTATTACCAAAAAGACAGAAAAGATGCTGAGAAGAAAGCAGAGGAAAGGGAACTCTTATACTCTGTTGGTGGGCATGTAAAGTAGCCATTATGGAAAACAGTATGGATATTTCTCAAAAAAAAAAAAAAAAAAAACCTAAAAATAGAGCTATCATATAATCCAGCAATCCCACTAGTGGGCATTTACCAAAGAAAAAGGAATCAGTATATCAAAAAGATGATGCCTGTACACCCAATAGCAAAGATATGGAATCAACCTATGTGTCCATCAACAGATGAATGAGTAAAAAAAAAAATGCAGTAATATATACCCAATGGAATACTGTCTGGCCATGAAAAAGAATCCTGTCATTTGCAGCAACATGGATGAAACTGGAAGTCATCATATTAAGTAAAATAAGCCAGCACAGAAAGACAAATATCACATGTACTCACTCATGTGGGAGCTAAAAAAATTTCATCTTGTGAAGGCAGAAAGAATAATAGTTGCCAGAGACTGGGAAGGGTGTAGGGGCAAGAAGAATGAAGAGAGGTAGGTTTATGGGTGTGAACATACAGTTAAATAGTAGGAATACATTCTAATGTTTGTAGCAGAGTAGGGAGACTAGAGTTAACAACAATGTGTTATATATTTCAAAGTCACTAGAAGAGAAGACTTTAAATACTCTCAACACCTAGAAATGATAAATGCTTGAGGCAGTGGATGTCCGAAATACTGACTTGATCATTACATAGTCTGTGTGCATAACAAAATATCACACGTTCCCAGTAAATATACACAAATATTATGTATCAAAAAAATTGCGCCAAGCATGGTGGCTCATACCTGTAATCCCAGCACTTTGGGAGCATGAGACAGGTGGATCACCTGAGGTCATGAGTTCAAGACCAGCCTGGCCAACATAGTGAAACCCTGTCTCTACTAAAAATACAAAAATTAGCTGGGCATGGTGGCACATGCCTGTAATCCCAGCCACCTGGGAGGCTGAGGTGGGAGAATTGCCTGAACCCAAGAGGCAGAGGATGCAGTGAGCCAAGATCTCACCACTGCACTCCAGCCTGGGTGACAGAGCGAGACTCTATCTCAATAAAAAACAAAACAAAAACAAAAAATTAAGACTCAACCTTCCCTAATTGCTGTTTCATTTTAATATGGCTATTTTTAAGATCTCATCTTTGTGCTGGTGTTCCATGGTTTGCTTATGGTGTGCCTTGGTAGATTTATTTCTATCTATACTACTTGATATTTCTTGGTCTTTCTATATCTGATGAAATCTACTTTTATCAAATGTGGAAAATTCTCAGCATTTGTCTCTTTCAACATGGCCTCACTGGCATTGTCTCCTGAAACTCTGCTGGTCACCTATTAGACTCTCTTCCCTATCCTCTATGTCTTGTTACCTGTCTCATTTTTCTGTCTTTATCCCTCTGGTCTGCGTTATGGATAACTTCTTTGAATTTATTTTCCCATTCACTAGTTCTCTCCTCAGCTTCATCTAAAATCTGATATTTAATCTATCCTTGAAGTTTTCATTTTCAATTATTAATTTTTTATTGCTAGAAATTTTACTCCTTTTGCAAATTTGCTTGGTCATGCCTTACAGTCTCTTTTCCAATCATATTTTCAAGTTGCTTTTATTTAGACATATTACATATGGCTATTTTATACTTTACATCTGATGATTTTAATGCTCAAAGTCTTTAGAGTCTGTTTCTGACATCAATTTTTCCAACTAGCATTCAGTCAGGTGCCTCATTTCCTTTTTCTTTTTAAATTTTGTGACTCTGAAATGTTCCTTACTTAAAAGTAAAGAAATTCACCATAGGAAATCTCTGAAACCGTTGTTCAGGTTGCAATCCCCAGAAAGTTTTTATGTTTGCTTCTGCCCTTTCCCTGGGGACACTATCAACCCAGAACCCCTTTTTTTTTTTTCTTTAGATGAAGTCTCGCTCTTTCCCCTGAGTGCACTGGCACAATCTCGGCTTATCAGTATAGCAAAGGGATGCCCGCACATCCTCTGCCTCCTGGGTTCAAATATTCTCCTACCTCAGTCTCCCAAGGAGCTGGGATTACAGGTGTGTGCCACCACACCCAGCTAATTTTTGTATTTTTAGTAGAGACAGGGTTTCGCCATGTTGACTAGGCTGGCCTCAAACTCCTGACCTCAGGTGATCTGCCCACCTCAGCCTCCCAAAGTGCTGAGATTACAGGCATGAGCCACTGCACCCAGAACCATTCTAAATAAAATTATCTGTTTGAGGGTTGGTTTTGTTTTTTTACTACATAGATTACATAAATTTGGACCACAACTCTAGGAGGGCCAGCTTGTCATTACAAATTCTTACGGGAGATATATTTCTTCCCTTCCATCCAGTGCCAAGGTTGAAACAGGCAAGTCTTCTTACTAACCTATTCAGTATATTAGGTTGATTTATTGCTCATTCCTACCATCAGATTGTAGCCTGCTGGGTTCTCATCCTTCTGCAGAAGAGTCTCCTAACAGACTCACCCCTTGGGCATGCCCTAGCCTTATCACCGACCCCGTGACCTCCCCTGAAACTATCAAAAAGGAAGCTGAAAGTCTCCTGTCTGTAGCGGAAACCCTTAGTATTACTTCACAGGATTCCTGCTTCCTTCTTGTTTTTTGACCTCTGCAGATATCTTTTAAAGCAGCTCAGTATTACATGTTTTAAAGATGTTGGTTTGCCCAACATTTTGTTTCTAGTTTTCAAGTGAAAGATAATTTAGCGTATCGAATCTTCCATATGGACAGAAACAGCTATCCCACCCCATAAGGGGTAGGTCACTGAGAGAGTGGTGGGGGTGGGGGTTAGGGGGTCCTCTGATTATGAGTCCACAAGTGGCCAGTGGCAGAGGTAGTTCTGGGCCACTATTCCTGGGGCCAGTTTGGCCTCTGCAAGATTCTGAGAGAGGCAACTACTAAGGAGTCAGCCTTAGGAGGGTGTGACTATCCAAAACCACACAAGATGCTTAGAATTACCTTTTTCTAAAGACCTGCTGCCACGACAAAGCTTCTCCTTATAGATGTATTCTAACTAACACATGAAATTACAAAGAGACTGTTGCTTCAGAATATCACCCTTTTGTAACGGCCAGTGAGTTAGTGCATTTAGACATTGAGAAGTGATAGCACATAAAAGAGAGAGAGATTATGAGATGAAAGAAGCCTCACCACCTAGCATCTTACCAAGGGCTCAAGCCTGAAGGTGAGCCAGCCTCTAGATCCACCTGCCCATCTGCAGGATCACGAAGGTCAGAGGAACATGGGAGATGACCACACACATGCAGTCTAAGATCCAGACCACAGGTCAAGTGGCCCAGATTCTTAAGCCCATACATTTAAAGAAAAAGGAAAAGAAGGAGGGGAATGTGTAAAAAATAATAACATGGCCAGGCACTGTGGCTCACATCTGTAATCCTAGCAATTCAGGAGGCCAAGGCAGGTGGATCACTTAAGGACAGGAGTATGAAACCGGCCTGCCAACATGGTGAAACCTCATCTCTACTAAAAATACAAAAAAAATTAGATGGGTGTGGTGGTGGATGCCTGTAATCCCAGCTACTTGGGAGGCTGAGACAGAAGAATCCCTTGAACCCGTGAGGCGGAGGTTGCAGTGATCCGAAATCGCGCCACTGCACTCCAGCCTGGGCAACAGAGAGAGAGACTCCATCTCAAAAAATAAAAATAATAAAAATAAGTTGAGGACACATGAAAATATTCAAAAGGGGAAACAATATTAAACTGCAGTGTCTAGGACTACACATTTAGATGAAAAACTAGAAAGAAATGCAAATAAGTAACTGCTATAAAAGTAAGAATAGTGGTTACTTAGGGGTGGGGGAGGCAGCTGTGATTGGGTGTGCACGCTGTAATCATCATTATACTTGTCTTTTGTGTGGTTTTTCTATAGTTGGTTTTACTTCATAGTGAAAAGAGTTTTGTCAAAAAGTCAGAAGAGAGCAAGTATTCCTGTCTCAAAATATTATCTCACTGCTCAATCTTTATCGGTCCAACCCTACCTGAAGCATTCAATAGGTTTTAGAATTAAGCTGTAAGGAACCCAAGGCAACCTGATAACACTCTTTCCAAATATATGGGCACAGATAGAGTTCTTTATCCACACACACATACATACACACACCATTCTTCCTTCCGTCTGAGGTGTTGTCCCTGTTGTTCTCTCCCCAGGATGTCCCCACCTCCTCACAGCCCGGCTGCCTCGGCTGCTTTTCCACATCCTCCCTGATCTCTAGCTGAATCTGAGCCCATCACTATCTGGTACTCTCTCGTGGGATATATCTTCATCTGTTTCATTTTGTAATGACTTCCCCACCTTCTGGGTTATATGACTATCAACTCCTGCAAGCAGAGAGTATCTAACTTTTTTCATGTGTCCCTTTTAGTATGAGCACAGTATTTTTCACAATATGGCCATTGAGAAGCATTTCTTGATAAGTACAAGAAATGTACTGTCTTTCTTGCCTGTAATGAAATTAAAAAGGAACTGTTGCCTCTATACTGCATTGGTGGTTTTTGTTGTTTCGAGACGGAGTCTCACTCTGTTACCAGGCTGGAATGCAGTGGTGCCAGAGTATATCTCAGCTCACTGCAACTTCTGCCTTCCGGGTTCGATTCTCCTGCCTCAGCCTCCCGAGTAGCTGGGAATACGGGTGTGTGTCACCACGTCCGTTCTTTTTTTTTTTTTTGGTAGAGACAGATTTTCACCATGTTGGCCAGGATGATCTCAATCTCCTGACCTTGTGATCCACCCGCCTCTGACTTTCAAAGTGCTGGGATTACAGGTGTGAGTCACCTCTCCTGGCCCTATCATTGCTTTTTAACAGTCATATTACTCATTCTGTTTTAATGGGGCATTGATTTTACTTAGCGTTCAGTTATAAGGCACAAAGGTCTGTAATTTGCTTGTCAGCTTTTCTGTTACAGACCAAAAAGAAATACCAGGAATTGGCCAAAGCTTTGAGGATAAGCACTAGTGGTGCTGGCAGCGGAATTCCAGCAGAGGGCAGCAGAGGGCTGAGCGCAGGGCCCCAGCCTGTTGGAGGGCTCCTTGCTCCCGGGATATATTTGAGAGCTGAAGCAAGGTAGGTGTGCACACCCCAGGAAATCTCCTATTTAAAGGCAGAAAATGTCTAGAATTAGAGAACAAGCAAAGATAGAATGTTCCATGAGCTTTGATCTCAAAGAGATCACAGTTCTGATGGAATCTGTACTCGTTCTAAGTTCAGCTTCTGCTGGGGGTTAGGGTCACATGACTCCTTTTTTGTTTGGTTGGTTTTTGAAACTGAGTCTTGCTCTATCGCCCACGCTGGATTGTGGTGGCGCCATGTCAGCTCACTGCCACCTCCACCTCCTGGGTTCAAGTGATTCTCCTGCCTCAGCCTCCCAAGTAGCTGGAATTACAACCATGCACCAAGACATTGGGCTAATTTTTGTATTTTTAGTAGAGGCGGGGTTTCACCATGTTGGCCAGGCTGCTTTCGAACACCTGAGCTCAAGTGATCTGCCCGCGTTGGCCTCCCAAAGTGCTAGGATTACAGGCGTGAGCCAGGGTGCCTGACCTGTTGTTGTTGTTCTTTTAACATAATATCCTGAAACAACCTTCCTACTGACTCAACATCTGCCTCCTGGAAAGCCACCTTCCTTCCTCTGAGGGGCAGCTTCTCCTCTGTTCTCGGAGAGAGGAGCCAGTGTTTTGATGCAGCCTTATTTTTTTTCTTCTGTGGACTGCCCTGCTAATTGCAGTCAGCAAGTTCTTTCCAGGGAAGGGCTCACTCACCTGCGTTTTGGAATAAGCCATCCTTATTTTCCGGCACAGAGAACATCTGTTATCCCAAAACATCTTCCAAATTTCAAGGAGTACACGTTTCAAAAGGAAATTTCATCACAGTTTTACTTAAGCAGTTGGCTTCCAAGAAGCCTGTCTCTGGCCATTGGGGATGTTAAAATAACCTAAATTTGGCCGGAGGAAGACTTTGCACCCAAGTCCTTACTTAACTAACTGCAGGCAGCCTGGCTTACTACTTATACTAATCAAAAGCCTAAATTTAGGAGTATGCCTTTGTAAGAAACAGCTGAGTCTCCGCCATCACAGCAACTGAGCTTCCTCCAATCACAAGCAGCCAACAATCAAATAAGGCAAACGCTGACCCGGAACTAGTTATGCCTTGTATGTACCTCACTTCCGGTTTCCGTGCATCCATAACACCTGATTACATTGCTGACCGAGTTCTTAGAACCAGTTCTGAATCTGAGGGCTGCCTGATTCACACGTCGTGTTTTTTTGTTTTCTGGGATTTTTTTCTCACTTAAACTCTGCTAAATTCGTCTAAGGTTTTTCTTTTTACAAGGTCTCTGGACCTCACTGCTCAAAGATCTTCCCTTTGTTCATTGAAAGGTGACAAATTCCCCTTTAAAAACTGCAAGGTCAGGTGTGTCGGTGACTTTAGCGACTGCCAAAAGAATGCTGGGGTTGGAGGTCAGATGGCTCCTTCTTTGTGTTTTTGTTTGGTTGGTTGGTTTTTGAAATGGAGTCTCACTCTGTCGCCCATGCTGAATTGTGGTGGCCTGATCTCAGCTCACTGCAACCTCCGCTTCCCGGGTTCAAACTATTCTCCTGCCTCAGCCTACCGAGTAGCTGGGACTACAGGCATGTGCCACCACACCTGGCTAATTTTTGTATTTTAAGTAGAGACGGTTTCACCATGTTGGCCAGGCAGGCCCAACCAAGTGGGGACAGAAAGAAATATAGGGGATGACAACCGTCAACTCTTGTGCCAGCTTCCTACGGACGGTCTGTGTTGGAACGATCATGCATGCACTGACAGATGCCAGCCTAGCTGCAGATCAGGCTAACCCCAACCCCACAGAACCCTGAGGGTGAACGTGGAGTGACACCCTCGCTTACCAACTACACCAAAAGAACTGTCTTGTTGAGCAAACTCTTCCCATGGGACTGTATAATACCTTTGGTTTCCCAGCTTTTTACAAATTTACCTTGATCCTGAAATCTCTGCAGCACTTAAAGATTATAGACTTTTGTCGGACACAGTGGTTCACGTTTGTAATCTCAGCACTTTGGGAGGCTGAGGTGGGTGGATCACGAGGTCAGGAGTTCAAGACCAGCCTGACCAACATGGTGAAACCCTGTCTCTACTAAAACTACAAAAAAATTAGCTGGGTGTAGTGGCACGCACCTGCAATCCCAGCTACTCAGGAGGCTGAGGCAGGAGAATCCCTTGAACCCGGGAGGCAGAGGTTGCAGTGAGCTGACATTGCACCACTGCTCTCCTGCCTGGGCGACAGAGTAAGACTCCATATCAAAAAAAAAAAAAGATTATAGACTTTTCTGTAAGAAGCAGAGCTTTTAGACTATGTGACACTACTTGTTGCCTGCCCAAAGCCTATTCCTCCTTCTTTAGTAACAGAACTTTGGACAATATGTCTGTTTAAAAAGAAACAAATACAGAAAACTGCATTCCAAACCTCTTGCACAGATTACTGCCACTAAATATGCCGGCGAGCCTGGGAATGAGGTCTTTTGGGAGGTGCACATGCCCTTGTCCCTGTCCAATCCCAGCTGAAACAGGGACACAGAGCCACAGCAGGGATGGTCTAGCAGTCACCTTGTGAGCTCAGTACTGAGAACCACCCACCAGGAGTGGCAGGCAGACCCAACAGGGGTTGACACCAATAAACTTTTGGAGTCACCATATCTGCCTCAACTCCTCCCTCCTTCTGTTACTTGAGAGAATAAGTGAAACATTTATTCCCTAATTTTCTGAAGTAACTGACGTCAACCCCCACCGCTATAAATGGCAGGAGGTTACCTTGCCCCATGCACCATGAGCGTCCAGTTAACTGTCGCAGAGAAAAACCAGATAGAAGAAAGACACTCTCTCACCTTTCCCTGATCCAGATAGGCAGCTGCTGTTTTTATTTCTCGTCCCCATATTGAAATAGAAATAACATTAGCCAGAACCTTAGAGTGAGGGGGCCGGAGGATCTGGAGAGAGCTTCGCATCTTAGGGGCTGAGCAGTGAGCAACCTGTGTAGGGAACAGAGTCAACGCTGACTCTAGGAGAAGTCCCCCAGCCAGCCTGCCTGCCTTGCCCACGTCCCCTACTCCGGTTACGTCTGAAGTTGAGGGAGGTGTGGCCAAATGATGCTCCTTCCCTTTTTATTTTCATTATAAACATACTATAAAAGCTCATTTAACCAGAAAGTTCTGCAGATATATAGTACAAATACAAAAAAAAAAAAAAATACAGGAACATCAAAAGCACTAATAATTCCACCCAAAGACAATTTCTTTTAAAACTGTGGAAATAACCTTCCAGATCCTTTTGGATATACATATACACAAATATATATTTTTCATTAAATGGGATTATACTGTAGATAGAATTGTGCAATTCTAAGTGTGCGATTCCAACCCCTCAACAATACATTGCCATTGTAATGTAACTAGAGCTGCCTGCCTTTCTGTCTGGCTCCACTGAGACACCAGACCTAAGTGTGCCCTCCCACACCTCCGGTCCACCTCCGTTTCTAAAAGGGCTTGAGAGGCAGTGATACCATTCAGTGGATAGCTTTGATGCCAGAAGCTGAAGCTACTTGTCTGCATCAGTGCCAACTGGCTTGGCTTGGGACAGTGGTGGGCTGGGCGTGCAGGTGATTCTGCCCACACTGACCATCCAATGCAGTTCCCCCACCCCAGCCCCCAGCTTTCCCAAGACCACATCTTCCTCCAGGCCAGTGCGCTGAGGAGATGCCTCCCTTTTTAGCTTCTTTCCAGTCTTCTAAAGTTGTAAACTCATTGCCCCATTCCAATGGGGTCTTTCATTTTGACTCCCTAGTCCACCAAATGTAAACTGTTTCTCCCCATATTTGGCATCTGTAGCAACTCCACCTCCAGGGATGTGGCACCATGGACTGGGAGAGCCAGAAGGGTGGTGAATGTCATGCCACAGCAGCAAGGTGGTCAAGCACAGAACGGGGCCTAGCCCACGCCTCTGACCCCTGCCATCTGTAACTTCTATGACCTCGGAAATGTAAGGTTTAAAGAACTAAAGGAGTGGAGTATAGGAGATAACTGTTAGCCAAGGGCAGAAAAAAGAGCTTTTATCTGAGGAATGCAAGTCCTGTTAATTATCAGGCCCAGAGAGACATTAAAATGAGACCAAAGTCATGCGCTATTCCTGGCTTTGAGCTCTGTATTCATCTCCTGAAATGATTTGCTCTTTCCACAAGTATTTAGCTATAAATTAACCTAATAGAATCCACACCCTACAGCTTAGCAATAAATAGCCAGTCACTAATCGGTGTTTCTGTAAACCCAGGAGAATTTCTGACAAACAACTTTGTATCAGCCCATTCCCCATATCCCTTTTTTTGCCTTTAAAAATCCACTTGTAGGCCGGGCACCAAGGCTCACGCCTGTAATCCCAGCACTTTGGGAGGCCAAGGCAGGCAGATCACAAGGTCAGCAGTTCGAGACCAGCCTGGCCAAAATGGTGAAACCCTATCTCTACCAAAAATACGTAAATTAGCTGGGCGTGATGGCAGGCGCCTGTAATCCCAGCTACTCGGAAGGCTGAGGCAGGAGAATCACTTGAAACCAGGAGGCAGAGGTTGCAGTGAGCCGAGATCACTCCAGCCTGGGTGACAAGAGCAAGACTCTGCCTGAAGGAAAAAAAAAAAAAAGAAAAAAACCACTTGTGGCCAGGTACAGTGGCTCACATCTGTAATCCCAGCACTTTGAGAGGCTGAAGCGGGAGGACTGCTTGAGCCCAGGAATTCACGACCAACCTGGACAATATGGCAAAATTTTATCTTTACAAAAAATAAGCCAAGCCTGGTAGTGTGCACCTGTAGTCTCAGCTACCCAGAAGGCTGGGGCAGGAAGATGACTTGAGCCCACGCTGTGGAGGCTTCAGTGAGCTGTGATCATGCCACTGCACGCCAGCCTAGGCAACACGGTGAGATTCTGCTTCAAAAAAAAAAAATCCACTTCAAACTGCTGCTAATTAGAATGCATATTCAAAACAACTTGAATCCGGGCTCGTGGCGGAAGTCCTCAAATGTGGCCCAAATAAACTCTATATGTATTAATTTTGCCTCAGGTCAACAGCTACAAACTAACTGCCTTTCTGAGTGCTGAGGGGCCGATGGTAATATGAGGACTATCCTGGCCTGCGCTGAGTCTCCAGCAAGTAAAGCCCCTGTGCCTCAGAAATACATGAGGAATGGGTTTTGCTACCTCCTAGGTTGGTCTCAAAGTCCTTGGAGGAAAAGAACTCTTTTCAACAAAAATAATCATGGCCAAGATTTACCAAGCACTTATTCTGTGCCAGGCCCTTTTCATATATAATCTCATTTAATCCTCACAAACACCCATGAGGTAGATTCTATTCCTATCCCCATTTTTCTGATGAGGAAACAGGCCAGGGTGGTTAGGCAATGTGACCAAGGTCATAGGGCTAGTAGGGATTGTAGCCAGGAATTGAGCCCAAAAACCTGACCCCAGAGTTCATTCTCTCTACAGGGTACAGCCCCCAAAGGAGAGATCAAAATTGCCTCTCAGGCACCCATTTTCAAAAATCAGGATTTTCCTTAAAAAGGTCACCAGCTATTTCAGATTCAAATCCTGTATTTCCACCTGTCCCAGAAAGTAGAACATAACAGATCTGGGCATTCTGAACACTGGACTTCTATGGTCTCAAATCAAATCTTTCTTTAAGCCACAAGTGAGAAGAGTCCCTGGAAAGGACCAACTGGAAAATTGAGTTAAGTTACTTCTGAGATCACAGCCC
The DNA here is from genome assembly GCA_963573385.1 of Cacajao melanocephalus. Taxonomy (NCBI): domain Eukaryota; kingdom Metazoa; phylum Chordata; class Mammalia; order Primates; family Pitheciidae; genus Cacajao; species Cacajao melanocephalus. Next base: position 27,768 of record CAUYLG010034993.1, on the reverse strand, counting down.
AGGAAAGAATGGTAACCCCATAGTCCTATCTCCAAAAAGTCACATGAGGTTTGAGCCAAGTCTCGTGTGAAATGTCAGAATCCTAGCCACATCATCCTTAAAGTAATTCAGAGGGAGAGCTTGCATGGTGGGCATCAAGATTTATTATAAACCTACGGCAGCTAAGGAAGTACATACTGGTGTAAAAATTTAGAAAATCAGGCTGGGTGCGATGACTCACATCTGTAATCCTAGTACTCTGGGAGGCCGAGCAGGCAGATCACGAGGTCAGGAGTTGGAGACCAGCCTGGACAGCATGGTAAAACCCCATCTCAACTAAAAATACAAAATTAGCAAGGCACGGTGGTGTGCCTGTAATCCTTTGGGAGGACCTAACACCCAATTATGGAAGGTAATCAGGGAGATCAGCTATAATCATCTTTGTGACCCCAGGTTAGGGAAGATTTCTTAAAGAGGTCACAGAATTATTGATAAATTGGACATTAGAATTTAAAACTTCTGCTCACCAAAAGATATCCTTACAAAAGTAAAAAGGCAGGCCAGGCGTGGAGGCTCACAAATGTAATCCAAGCAGTTTGGAAGGCCAAGGTGGGTGGATCACCTGAGACCAACCTGGCCAATGTGACGAAAATCCATCTCTCCTAAAAACACAAAAATGAGCCAGGCGGTGGAACGTGCCTATAGTCCCAGCTACTCCAGAGGCTGAGGCAGGAAGATCACTTGGGCCCAAGAGACACAGGTTGTTATGAGCCAAGAACATGCCACTGCACTCCAGCCTGGGCGACAGGAGTAAAATAAGTTTAAAATAAAATAAAATAAGATAATACGAAGGCAAACCACAGAGTGGGACAGGCCATTTTCAACATATGTGTAGGATAAAGAACTCCTGCAAATCAGCAGGAAAAAGACACATGGCAAACAGAACAATAGGCAAGAGAGTTGAGCAGGCACCTCAAGAGAGAAGAATTCCAAATGGCTAGTAAATGCATGAGAAGGTGTTCGATCTCATTAGAAATCCAACAGCAAGGGCCAGGCGCGGTGGCTCACCCCCATAATCCCAGCATTTTGGGAGGCCTAGGAGGGTGGATCACCTGAGGTCAGGAATTCAAGACCATCCTGGCCAACACGGTCAAATCCCGTCTCTATTGAAAATACAAAACAAAAATGAGCCGGGCGTGGTGATGGGTGCCTGTAATCCCAGCCGCTCAAGAGGTTGAGGCAGGAGAATCACTTGAACCTAGGAGGCAGAGGTTGCAGTGAGCCGAGATCACACCATTGCACTCCAGTCTGGGCAACTAGAGCAAAACTGCGTCCCAAAAAAAAGAAAAGAAATCCAACAGACACGCATTAAAGTCACACTGAGATTTAGCTAATGAAGCCTTTAGACCCAATTCCCAGTTTATAGAGAACAGAGAAAAATGAGTAGGACACCATAAGAAAACATGGGACAAATGCAGAATGTGGGACTCCTTGGGACTTTTTAAAAAGCTGGCCTGGGCTTTTTAAAAAGCCAAAGTTATGAAAAAAAAAAAAAAAGAAAAAAGAAAGAGATTAAAAATTAAAAGAGACTAAATACACAATACAAATACAATGCATAAATTTGGGGTGGATCACAATTTCAAAAAATTAGCTATAAAAGCACTTTCAGGTCAAATTGGGAAAATTTGAATACGGGCAAAATATTGTATGATATGAAGAAATTGTTTATTTTCTTGATCATCATCACAAAACAGTAGAATATCCCTCATCTTAGGGGAGTCATGAGGAAATATTTTAAAATCAGTGAACACACACAAAATATATAAATACAGGTAAATAGATAACTAGATCAATTGATAGATAAATGATAGAAAAAATATGCCAAATGTTAATAACTTTTGAGGTAGCGAGAGGCATGTGTTCTCTGTATTATTTTATGTTTGAAATGTTTTGTCAGGCGCAGTGGCTCACACCTGCAATCTGGCACTTTGAGAGGCCAAGGCAGGTGGATCATTTGAGTCCAGGAGTTCAAGACCAGCCTGGGTAATACTGCAAAACCCCAACTCTATAAAAAAAATTAGCTGGGGCCAGCTGCGGTGGCTCATGGCTGTAATTCCAGCATTTTGGGAGGCTGAGGGGGGCAGATAACAAGGTTAGGGGTTCAAGACCAGCCTGACCAACATGGTGAAACCTTGTCTCTACTAAAAATACAAAAATTAGCCAGGTGTGGTGACATGCGCCTATAATCCCAGCTATTCAGGAGGCTGAGGCAGGAGAATCGCTTGAACCCAGAAGGTAGATTTTGCAGTGAGCCAAGATCACACCACTGCACTCCAGCCTGGGTGACAGAGCAAGACTCCATCTCAAAAAAAAAAAAAAAAAAAAATTAGCTGGGCATGGTGGCATGTGCCTTTAGTCCCAGTTATTCAGGAGGCTGAGGTTGGAGAATCACTTGAGCCCAGTTAAGCCAATATTGTGCCACTGCACTCCAGCCTGGGCATTAGAGTGAGACCCTATCTCAAAAAAAAAAAATTATAAATATTAGGCTAATAATGAAAATTAGGTTAGAAAATCTCTGTCACACACACACACATGCACACATACACACACAGATAGAGCCATGCATACCACCCAGAGGAGCTAACCTTACACACTAGTATTCTCCAGTGTCAACAAGGATGTGGGGTATGAAAACCTCTCATGTATAGCTGCTTGGAGTATAAATCCACAGAATCACTTTGGCATCATATAGCAAAGCCAACAAAACACACCCCATGACCCAGCAATTCTACTGCAGGGTGGACACCCTACTGACACATGCATAGGGAGGCAGGAACGTTCAGAGCAGAATTTATTCATAAAATCTCCAAATTGGTAACAAGTAAATATCTGCAGCGGTATGAATTTGTGAAAAACTACTGATTATTCATGCAATAAAATGCCACATGACAATGACAGTGAATAAGCTACAGCTATTTGCAACAACAAGAATGACTCTCATAAACATCATGTTGCTGAATGAAGCCAGATACAAAGAACACATCCTGTATGGATCCATTTCTGTAAATTTCTATAGCAGGTATAATCAAATAATAGTGGCCATGGACGTATATGTTTGTAATAAAATTTTAAAGAAAATCGAAGCCATGATGAATGACCATCAAAGTAGAGGCAGTAGTTACTGTTAAACAGGGGGACTGCAGTTGAGAAGGGATAGGCAGGAGGGCTCCAGGGGTCTTGCAAAGTTTTGTTTCTTGACTTGATAAGGGGTTTACTTTATTTTAAAAAAACATTAGGCCAGGTGCAGTGGCTTACGCCTGTAATCCCAGCACTTTGGGAGGCCAAGACGGGCGGACTGCCTGAGCTCAGGAGTTCACAACCAGCCTGGCCAACACAGTGAAACCTCGTCTTTACTAAAAAACAAAAAATTAGCCAGGCGTGGTGGCATGCACCTGTAGTCCCACCTACTCGGGAAGCTGAGGCAGGAGAATCGCTTGAATGTGGGAGGCAGAGGTTGCGGTGAGCCGAGACTGTGCCACTGCACTCCAGCCTGAGCAACAAAGTGAGATTCAATCTCCAAAAAAACCCAAAAAACAACAACAAAAGTTAAATTGTTCATTATGTTTAGTATATCTTCTTCTTTTTCTTTTGAGACAGGGTCACCCAGGCTGGAGAGTAGGGGCACAATCTCAGCTCACTGCAGCCTCAACCTCCCCAGGCTCAGGTGATCCTCCCATCTCAGCCTCCTGAGTAGCTGGGACTACAGGTGCATGCCACCACACCCGGCTAATTTTTTGATGTGTTGTTGAGATGGGGTTTCACTGCATGAACTCCTGAGCTCTGATCCTCCTGCCTCAGCCTCCCAAAGTGCTGGGATTACAGTTGTCAGCCCCTACGCCCAGATAGAATACTTTTCTAAATGTCTTTTATAGTTCACAATAAACAGTATTAAAATAAATGTCCAAAACTGCAGAAAAAATCTGGCCCCCAAACCCTCAGTGTTAGAGGCAGGCCCCCTTTCCACCATGTTTGACTCGGGGAAGGAAGATGACCTTTGAAATGAGACAGCAGGTTTCCGGGCTCCTCCAGAGAAAGTCTTTCTGGATTCCACCAGCCTCACTGAGGAGGGACTGATTGGTGGTCACTAGACTTTGAGCTTTGGTGGCCATGAAAAACAAGCAAATTATGTCTTTCTTTTTACAAATTTGGCCATGCTGCTGGAGAGGAAGTTCTTATTCCCAAAGCCTGCAAGCCCTGTGAGGAAGGGTGGAAATCTCCCATATTTTTTATGCCTAGGCCTAGAGACCAAGGGGTGGTCTTGCCTTGACACTGAGCCTTTTGAGAGGAATGACTATAGTGGGGTGTGGTGGGTGCCTGTAATCTCAGCTACTCAGGAGGCTGAGAGAGCAAATTGCTTGATCCCAGGAGGCGGAGGTTGCAGTGAACCGACATCATGCCATTGCACTCCAGCCTAGGTGACAGAGCGAGACTCAGTCTAAAAAAAAAAAAAAAAAAAAAAAAAAAAGAGGAGTGACAGGCTCTGGGGCACAGGATGAGAGAATGACAGATCTAGACCTCAAACCCAGGCCAGGCATGATGGTCCATGCCTGTAGTCCCAGCTGCTTGGGAGGCTGAGGTGAGAGGATTGCTTAAGCCACAAGGTCAAGGCCACACTAAGCTATGATCACACCACTGCACTCCAGCCGGGGGGACAGAGGACCCTGTCTCCAAAAATAAAAAAAAACCCAGGCCTGGTGTGTCATTTTGTGCATCTATAATGAAAGCTGCTCTCCTATTTCTTGCTCACTCTGAGCTTTTCCTTAATTTTTTCAATCATCAGTAAGTAATTTGATCCAGCTGTGTTCAAACCAAAAACAAGGTGGAATTTTCCTTTGCTCTCATGGAATGATGAATTTAGAAGTAGGTGGGCACCAGTGTTGGCTCAGTGACTGAAGGGAAGGGCCATGACCTCTGCAATTCTCATAGCCCCAAACCAGAGCCAGCATTAGGGCACGTAGTACTTAAAAGTACAAATGAAGTACATGTCTGCCCCTCTTTCAGATGCACCATTCACTAAAGGACACCCTTCCAATAAAATCAGGGCTTATAGGGGCCAGGCGCGATGGCTCGCACCTGTAATCCCAGCACTTTGCAAGGGCAAGGTGGACAGATCGCCTGAGGCCAAGAGTTCTAGACCAGCCTGGTCAACATGGCAAACCCTGTCTCTACCAAAAATACAAAAAAAATTAGCTGGGCGTGATGGCACACACTTGTAGTCCCAGCTACTCGGGAGGCTGAGGCAGAAGAAAAGCTTGAACCCAGGAGGCAGGGGTTGCAGTGAGCCGAAATCGCACCACTGTACTCCAGCCTAGTTGACAGAGACTGTCTCAAAATCAGGACTTATAGAGTAGATGTCTGTTGAGTAAGGAACCAGCAGTCTCTGCCCTTCTCACCAGGAAGAATCAGGACATTTCACAGGGACTGTGGGAGTTTTTTTACATGGGGCTATCTTGAAATCTTAATAATATAAAGCCTAGGACGTGAGTTCTGAAATAAAAATGAGTATCACTCAAGCCCAAACTGATTGCTAGGAATTAAATACTTGAATTTTCATCTAGTGGCAGTTTTCAAAAGCAGCAACAGGGATAAAAAAAAAATGCATATGTCCACCAGGCTTGCATTAGCTGGAGTTGGGGATTGTCCTAACCTACATACTCACATGCGTGCACAAACAACATTTCAGCATGCATTTGCCCACCCCACTGGGGATGTGCAGCAGCTGTGCAGCCCTGCAGTGGGGGAGGCCCTGTGGCTGCTCTGTTACTTGTGTGAGTAGCAGGCAGCTTGCCTGGAGGTAGGTAGCAGAGAAGCCAACTAGCAGAGAGGACACAGCTGACCCACGCTGTATAGGGCATGGACTTCGGGTGACCAGGACCAGTTTCATCCACACTCACTTCTCTGCATCCTTGTGACCAGTGAATGAGCTTTCTAAGAAAGCTAGCCGTGATTAGATGCTAATCCCCAAAAGGCAGGGCCAAGCTGAGCCTCATTAGCACAACGAGCTATTCTGCAAACTCCTGCCTAACTCCAGAGCAGGGGCAGCAGACAAGTCTTCTCTTTCATTATCAACACAGGGGTCGGCAACCTTTTTCCATAAAGGGACAGGTTCTAAGTATTTGAGGCTTTGCGGACCTTCTACCGTCCATGGCAATTACTCATCTCTGCCTTTATACTGTGAAAAAAGGTATGGACCAAGTGAGTGTGGCTGTGTCTCAAAAAAAAGCTATAGAAACAGGGGCCTGGCCAGATATGGCCAATGGGCTGTAATTTGCCAACGCCTGGCCTAGAAACCACGTGTCGGCTAGTTGTAATGGAGGGTGGTGAGGCGTCCAGGTCCACGGTGTTGTAGTCAGTTAGCTCTGCCTGCACAGGGGTTGTAAAAGGAGTACCAGGCTCTAGATAAGTGGTCTACAAAGTGGGCTATGCATACCCCAGGATGTGTACCATGTGATCCATTGGCATACAGGAAAAAGCATTAAATTTCTGTTCATTTTTAAATCTGTTTTCATTTTAGACTATTGATCTTGTCTACCCTGTCATGAATCTGTAGAGTTGGCAATGAATCAACATTGTAGTGGCAATGAGCCTTATATCTAATGTGCTAATGAGAAGTCAGTCTTATAAACCTCTGAAGAGGATCTCACAGCAGTTGCATCCTGGAATAGCAATATGCCCATTGCCACTCCCTGCTTGTCTGGTCTTAGCTACAGGTTTCTCAGGAATTCCCCTAAAAGGAGCACAGTGGTCCCTGATTCATTGCAGGCAGCTTCCTCGGGAACTATGGTGGGCTTGCCACACTAAAGGAGTCTTGGATTCAAGGTTCTGTCTTGAATCTGATCAGTGGTTTAGCTATTGGTCAGAACACAAATAAAGGGAACTCCACCCCCCCACACCCCAGCACACACCATTCATAAGAGCACTGAGTAAGTTATGCTTTCCTGATTTCTGGTGGTCTCTCTCCCTCAGTAGTTCAGGCCTGCCATGTAAAGTAGACAGATTGTGCACCGCACAGGGATGCTGCATCTGACGACGCAGCCTTCACGTTGTAGACAGGACAGACTTAGACGTCCTGTGATAACTTCCTGATATACAGCAACGTGTCATTCTAACAAACTCAGTACATCATGACCATCTCTGACCAATAGATGTAAAGCACTTTGAGGAAAGTATGTCTGTTTAGTTCCAGAGGACTATATGGGTTTGTAGCAACCACAACTAGTGGGAGAAGGATAGAAGAGAAGAAAAATGCATGAAGTCCAACAGATGCAAACTCTTCTGGGATGTCTTGCGAATGCCTTTTACAGTGTGGAGGGACCTCTTCAGACTAAGGCAGCATTTGAGTGCTCAATCATTAGCACAGCTACCCCAAAAGCAAGGGCTTGGAGGTAACCGTCACCCCTCAAACATCACTGCTACTCAGGACTGGAGGTGAAGACAGAAAGGAAAAAAAAATTATTTTTCCTCATCCCAGCTGTTCTACCTTTTGTATAGAGAAGAGGAGCTAGAAGAAGTCAAGCAAAGCAGCACAGATGTGTTTTGATGTTTACTGACATGGAAGTAAGTAACAAAATAAGAAAAGTAAAACCATCCTTTGAGAAGAGCCAATTGTTTTGTGGCTTCCACTATTTATTCTCCTTCTCCTGGTAACAGCTCTCCACTTTCCTTTTAGGAAATCAGTTCTGCCCCATGGTTCAAAGTTTCTAGAACTGCCAGTGAAAATACCCTGCTTCTACCAGCCAAAGGGATGGGCACATGACTCAAGCTAGGTCAGTTTCACTCTCTCCTTCTCTGTGATGGTTAATTTTCTGTGTCAACTTGACTGGGCCACAGGGTGCCCATATATTTAGCCAAACATTCTGGGTGTTTCTGGGAGGGTGTTTTTGAAAGAGATTAACATTTTCATCAGTCAAGAGGATTGCCCTCCATACTGAGTGGTCCTCATGCAGCTACTTGAAGCCTCAGTAGAATTAGAAGACCAACCCTTCCTCTGAGTAAGAATTCTCTAGCCAACTGTCTTCATATGCAACATCAGCTCTTCCTGTCTGTTGGCCTTCAAATAGAAACATGGGTTCTGCTTGGGTCTCTAACCTGCCAGCCCACCCTGCAGACTGAACTTGCCAGCCTCTGCAATCACATGAGCCAATTCCTTATTTCATACACATTCACACACACAGAGTTGGTTCTGTTTCTCTGGAGAACCCTGATTAATATACACACACTCTCACTCTCTGGATTTTGAATCATGAGTGTAGACACTTAAAAATATAAGAATGGCTTTCCGTCTGGGGGCAGCCATCAGGTAAGCCAAGATGGGTGCATACAAGTACATCCAGGAGCTATGGAGAAAGAAGCAGTCTGATGTCATGCGCTTTCTTCTGAGGATCTGCTGCTGGCAATACCGCCAGCTCTCTGCTCTCCACAGGGCTCCCCACCCCACCTGGCCTGATAAAGCACGCTGACTGGGCTACAAGGCCAAGCAAGGTTACGTTATATATAGGATTCGTGTTTGCCATGGTGGCATACAAAAATTTTATTATATTAAAAAAAAAAAAAAAAATATATATATATATATATATATATATATATAAAAGAATGTTTGGAAAGCAGTTATTCTAGCAATGGTGTCCTGATGAGACTGTCAGGGACCTAGTTCCTGCTACCTAAGCCCCTCCAGAGATTATTTCATTCTTATCCTTTTCTAAAACTGGTTCCCAGTCTTCCTAACAATGCTTTAATCCACCCTATAACTTCCTTTAGTCCACAAATATTTGCCGAGTGCTATGATCTGAATGTGGGTGTCCCTCTAAAATCTATAGAACGTATTCCCCAATGTGATCATATTAAGAGGTAGGACCTTTAGGAGGCTTCGTGAATGGGATTAGTGCGCTACAGAAAAGGTGTGAGGGAGCCTGCTTGCCGTTTCTGCCATGTGAGGACACATGGAAGTCACTAACTATGAGGAACTGGCTCTCATCAGATACCAAATCTGCTGGCAACATGGTCTTGAAATCCCAGACTCCAGAATTGTGAGCAATAAATCTGTGCTGTTTATAAATTACCCAGTCTAAGCAATTTTGCTAACAGTCTGAGCACAGTAAGACAATGAGTGCCTAATATAGTCAAGGTACTGTTCTATTACGGAAATACCAGTGAACAAGCTAGCCCTTGCTCTCATGGATCTTATTTTCTAAAAAGTCCTTTTCTACTTAAGTACATTAACTCTTCTTAAGAGTTTATTTTGGCTGGGCCTGGTGGCTCATGCCTGTAATCCCAGCACTTTGGGAGGCCAAGGCAGGCAGATCACCTGAGGTCAGGAGTTTGAGACCAGCCTGACCAACATGGAGAAACCCCATCTCTACTAAAAATACAAAATTAGCCAAGCGTGGTGGCACATACCCATAATCCCAGCTATTCAGGAGGCTGAGGCAGGAGAATCGATTCAACCCAGGAGGCAGAGGTTGCAGTGAGCCGAGATTGCGACACTGCACTCCAGCTTGGGCAATAAGAGCAAAACTCTGTCTCAAAAAAAAAAAAAAGTTTATTTCTGTTGCTTGCCACCAAAGAATCCCAATAATACTTACAATCTCCCTGCAGAGACTTCTAGCTCCGTCCCTTCCCTGGGTCATCTTAGATAAACCAGATGTCAATCTTAAGAAGTCAGAAGATCCCTGGCCCTATGCAATTCCTGAGAGCCACTTCTTTATGATCACCCCATGAAAAAAAAAACCCTGAGACCCTGCAAGTGCTCTTGTCTGTGTCCTAAATTTTGGATATAAATGACTTCACAGGAACATCTATATCAGAGGGGGTTCTCAACAGATGCCCTCCAACGAAACTATCTTTTCTCTTCTCCTGCTTAGAACCTGGGAAGATACCTTAAAGAGTATTACCTTGTTTATGCCTCATTATGACTTGTTTCAGGTTTAATCTTCTTCATCAGACCCTTTTTAATATCCTCCCCAAAGACCCAAAGGATTTATTCTGGGGTCAGACAGGAGACAAGATCAGAGAAGCTGATGAAAAGAGCCAGACGTGGCTTTCGTATCAGGTGGCACCAGTTAGTTATTTAACACAACTGATGCAAGTAAGCGTGCTGTTTGGTTCACTGTGGGGGTGTCGGTGACTACGGCTGGAAATTGTCACAGTTTAGCACTCCTGGCAAACTTTGGAGCCAGCTTGCATAATGCAGTGTCTAAAGAACATGACTCCAGTTGAGCAGAGCATGTTTGCGGTTAAAAATAGAACTCTGTCACATAACAACTCATATATAAACCATGAGGCTTGGGAAGAAACAAAATTAAATAATAGTCACTGGAGGTTCTTGAGCACCTGTCCCAGTCCCTCAGAGCATCAGCTTTCTGGGAATTGCCAGCACACTGAAGCCAACCCTGCCCTGAAATCAAACGGCAAAAATAAACAACCAAACTGACCCAGTTAAATCAGGAAACATGACCATACCTTTAAGCAGGCCACCATTCAGGTGGCCTCTCCAGCCCAGGCCTCCTTGGGGATTTAGCTCTGAGCTCTGAAAGAATTAAGTGCTGTAGGTCCCATGACAGCCCTGCTGGATTCACAGTCGGGTTGAAAGCTGAGACTGCACTAGGTCTGAATGCCGCCCTCACGTTTGCTTTTCACTGCACACACATGGGTTATACTCTGGACAGAATGCAGGAAACGTGGGCCCCGTCTCCTTCTAAACAGTTGTGGGAGGCTCATGACCCACTGCTCAGACTTTCAAAGAGCTAAGAACTAGAAACGGAATATTTGGGTTTCCCTGCCTGGAAACACTTTACAACAGTGTGTAGGTCGAACTGGAAAGGCTGCCCAATGACGGACTGGAAATTTCATGCCTGAGTACAAATAAAGCTAAGCCGTCAGAACAATTAATACCATAATATGCGACCAGAAAAGCAAAGGGTGTGGGGACCAAAAGGTAAAGGAGGCTGCCTCCTTCCCCAGCCCTGCCACTGACCCAGGCAAATTGCTCCTCCTCTCTGGGCCCCACTTCCCCTCTTTAAGAATCTATCTACAACGACTGTGCCCTTCCAAACTCACCGAAACACCGGAAAGATTCACAAGAAACTTGTGTCACTTACTTGATTCTGACTCTGAAACTCTTGAGCAGTAATACGCTCTGTGCTTCACAGGTACCTGAAGAGGTTTTAGAAACTTCCCTACCTCAGCTGCACTCCCTGAGATTTCTGGGTAGGGCCCAGGCACGGGTGGATTTAAAAGCCCCCTCAGGTGATTCTAATGTGCCTCCAGGCCTGCCAGCCAGGATCCAGGACTGGGAGAAGCAGCGCCCCACTGCTTTCCCGGGGGAGTGATGGGAGATGAAAGAGATGTAGATTCTCCCACCTGCTCCATCCTTCCAGGGTGTTCCTCTTATGAGGCTGGACAAATTGTCTCATTCCCAGTCCTTCTCTCCCCAACCTCCCCCCTCACCTCTGCCAGGTTCAATCAGCAAGGAAATTAGCTAAATATCTCTTAATGGCGAGGAACTGTGTGTTGCTTTTTAAAATTAATTATAATTTTTATTTTAAGTTCCGGGGTAGATGTGCAAGATGTTCAGGTTTGTTACATAGGTAAATGTGTGCCAAGGTAGTTAGCTGCACAGATCAACCCGTCATGTAGGTATTAAGCCTAGCCTGCATTAGCTATTCTTCCTGATGCTCTCCTTCCCCCGCTCATCCCTCCCACAGACCCCAGTGTGTGATGTTCCCTCCCTGTGTCCGTGTGTTCTCACTGCTCAGCTCCCACTTATAAGTGAGAACATGCGGTGTTTGGTTTTCTGTTCCTGTGTTAGTTTGCTGAGGATAAGAGCTTCCAGCTCTATCCACGTCCCTGCAAAGGACATGATCTCATTCCTTTTTATGGCTGCATAGTATTCCATGGTGTATATGTACCACATTTTCTTTATCCCGTCTATCATTGATGGGCATTTGGGTTGATTCCATGTCTTTGCTATTGCGAATAGTGCTACAATGAACATACACATGCATGTATGTTAATAATAGAATTATTTCTATTTTGGGGGTATATATATCCAGTAATGGGATTGCTGGGTTAAGTAACATTTAAGTGTATTATGGCTTTTCCATCAAAGAAGTTGTATCTTTTAGGATTTACTTAGTGCAGAAGCATTTGTAGCCAACAAGAGAGTCCTGCCACTCTCGGTCTGTGTTCCCGGTCTGGAGCAGGCTGCTGCCTTCACAGGGTTTTTCCAGCAGCTCCCTGTACCCAACTGGTGACTCTGAGCCCTCCACGTGCCTTAAGATAGTTCATTCTTAATAAGGAATGCCTCAGTGTTAAGCACTGCCATCCTGCAATGAAATGCAAATAATTCAGGGCAGAGGATCCATATAAAGTCCCTGATGCCTGGACATGGGTTAATCCATCCAGCTTTTTTCCCAGTCCCCCTGTAGGCTCCATGTCCCTTCTGACTAATGCATCTGTTATTGTATGACTAAAAATATATTTTCCTCACCCATCCTAGGCTCATGGATGAGGCCCCTCTAATAAAAGACAGATTAACAAGAGAAAAAAGATGTAAATGTATTTAAATATAAGTTTTATGGGTACAGGAGCCTTCATAAGGAAATGAAGACCCCAAGAAACAGTGAAACCTGCTTTTTATAGTAGTTTTGTTGAAGAGTGGACAGTCATGGAGAAATATGAGAGGGAAAAGAGTATGATGTAACGGTAATCAACTGGGGGAACTTCGGCAGGCCTGTTTGTTCAAGAGTTTTCTGTGTCCTGTGTCCTCAGAGATAAGGATGCTCTTTTCCTTTAGATGTGGGGAGGGCACTTCTCACATGAGCAACTGAAGACCTGCTGCAGGGGAGGGCAGAGAGGCCTTCCAGGTTTTAGGACCTGCTTCAGGAAAGAAGGGTGGGTGAAGGTCACAGAGACCTCCCTGCTTATGTGTTTTTTTCCAATTCCTTCAGCTTACACTATTCAATATGCCGAGGTATCATATTTTGGGGTAGTGTGTGTGCGCCCCATCATTACTGTTTGTTTTGCTCCGTCAGGCTCGTCTGCAGGTCAGTGGTGCTTCCCACTCTTCCAAATCCTGCAGAACCCATTGTTCATTCTCTGTGTTTTCCCCACAGCCTGTAGTTTGGTTCTTTGGCCCTTGAAAGCAGCCAGTGTGCTTCTGCTGTGTTGAATCAAACATTTGGATGAAGCCAGAAACCTTGAAAGAGAAACCAAAGAGCACAGCAAGGTTATAGAGTCGTATGTTTAAGAGCACAGACACAAAACAGGTCTATGTTTGAATGTTGTCTCCACCACCTACTAGCCATGTACCCATGGTCGACACACCCAACCTCTCTGAGACTTACCTATCCTCTCTGAGCCTCAGTTTACTCAACTGTAGAATAAATTTAGTTATTAACCCTGTATAATACAATTGGGTGTGAAGATTAAATGAGATGTACTTGGCATCATGTGAATACCCCTCAAACATTGGCCGCTATTACCATTGCTGTTATTAATCAGAGTGAAAGGAGCATGGTGGACAAATGGCAGCTCCTCAGAATCAAGTTGAACTGGGAAGCAACAGGACTTAGGATCAAAACACCTGAGAACAGTGAGGCGCGGTGGCTCACACCTGTAATCCCAGCACTTTGAGAGGCTGAGGTGGGCAGATCACAATGTCAGGAGTTTGAGACCAGCCTGACCAACATGGTGAAACCCCGTCTCTACTAAAAATACAAAAATTAGCTAGATGTGGTGGCGCAAGCCTGTAATCCCAGCTACTCAGGAGGCTGAGACAGGAGAATCACTTGAACCCGGGAGGCAGAGGTTACACTGAGCCAAGATCATGCCACTGCACTCCAGCCTGGGTGATAGAGCAAGACTCCATCTCAAAAACAAACAAAAAAACACCTGAGCTGAGAGCCATTTCCTCTCTCCGTGAACTTAGGCAAGTCCTGTCATCTCTTCAAGCTTTGATTCCACAGTTGTGAAACTCTGATGATAATAATAATATAACGCCTACTTCACAGGGTTATTGGGAGGACTAAATGCAATAATGTATGGAAAGCTGCTTTGCAAACTACAAGGAATCATATAATATCAGTGATTATTGCTTACACCCAGTTCTCAACATTTTCTGGGACTGGTCGTGGTAAATTGAAAAAGAATGAGTGGATTGATTATCTAAGAATAGAAATGGGCAAAATGTGAGGCTCAATTCTCATACCTTTAATCTGGCAGCTCAATAAAGTCCAGGCCAATGGGTGATCCCCGCAGAGACTGAGGACTCTGACTAAAAGAGACCACTGGCACTGGGTAATTGTGTTTCTAAGCGATCCTTTCCTTTGAATCAGCAACTGCCTACTGTTTACCTACCATATAATCCCATGCTGCCTCAGGAGACACCCTAACATTGGTTAACGTTATTGAATTTCATAAAAGATGACCTTCATAAAAGATGGACAAGTATCACAGGGCAAAAGAAAAAGAGAGTGCAAAAAAATCATGGTATATGTTACTTCCCCCCAGGTGCCTTTATTCTTAGCTCTCAATATTTTTTTTAAAGTTTACCTTTTTTCAATGTTGCGTTTTGGGTAACCCTTTTCTGGTATTTTATTGTTTATGAGTTCTCCAACTTCTGCTGACTTTGCTAACTTACCTTCTATTTCCCATTGCTACCCTAAATAAACATTTCTAATTTGAAAGTTAAAGGCTAAGGTACAGCTTACACCTGAAAGAAGGAGGAGGCTTTCAGGGTCAAAATGTTATTTACTAGCTATAGGCAGGCCCGAGATGTCTCCTATCAAAATGGAAGTTCTCTCTGAGTCCTGAGCTACCTCACTCCAGGCTCTCCTCCCCTCCATTCCGGGGCTGTCCCCAGAGCAGCCACTGACACAAGATGTCTGACATTCACATTAAAATGCAGATGACTTAGGACAATTAAAATGCAGACCATGGCCAAGTGCAGTGGCTCACGCCTGTAATCCCAGCACTTTAAGAGGCAGAGGCAGGTAGATCACTTGAGTCCAGAGTTCAAGACCAGCCTGGGCAACATGGCAAAACCCCATCTCTACTAAAAATACAAAAAATGTAGCCGGGTGTGGTGGTGTGCACTTGCAGACCCAGCTACTCAGGAGGCTGAGGTGGGAGAACCACCTGAGTCCAGGAGGTTGAGGCTGCAGTAAGCCGTGATCGTGCCACTGTACTTCAGCCTCAGAAACAGGAGTGAGAACCTGTCTTTAAAAAATTAATAAAATAAAATGTGGTCCTCCGGCATACTGATTTTTTAGGAAGAGTCAAAAATTTAGCCAATGGAAAGTTATAATAGTAAAATTCCAGAATTCTAGAACTGGGCTTTGTTCAAAAGGTCTTATGGGAAAGAGGCAGAAGATAATTTGTACAGTACTACTTTGCACAATAGTACAAAACTTTTCACCAACATTCTATGCCTTTGACCCCTGCCCCACTAAAAAGAAATTGGGGCCAACTGTATCTGTATTCACAAGATGTGGGCCAGAATGGGGAGACTAAAGAAAATTTGTGAGAGCATAAGGAGTGCCACTCCTCCAGAATTTTCTACCTGCTGTGGAGGCCACAGGATTAACTCGAAGAGAAGAGGGGCAACCTAGCGATCAGGAATGTTTTCTGCCCTCAAAACAACTCTGAGAAGAAGGGTCTTGGAGTTGGGGGATGTATAAAATATGCATTACTAATATGAAGAGCTCCTTTTCCAAGCTTCTCCTCTGCCCCAACCTAACTTCATTTTACCCCAAATTAGAAAACAAATTAAAAACCAGAAAGGAAAATTTTAACTTACTCATCTAAATCTACAAAACTAAAACCTTCACTTACACAGTAGGACACTTCACCAGCAAAATAGCAGTGTGAATTTATTTCAGTCCCTGGTAAGTATTCAAATACAAGAACCTATACTGGTGTGATGAAAAACACAAGTACTTAAATGCATAAGAGAGGCAAATCAGGAAATGAATGTTCTTACGTGACCAAAGAGTAAAAGTAATCCTTAATTAAAGTGAAGCCTGGCAAGAGCTCTGGCTGACCTAGTCACCCTTTGTGAGGCTCTAGACATATAAGAAACAACCAGGTGGCTGGGCGTGGTGGCTCATGCCTGTAATCCCAGCACTTTGGGAGGCCGAGGCAGGTGGATTGCCTGAGGTCAGGAGTTCAAGACCAGCCTAACCAACATAGGGAAACCCCATCTTTACTAAAAATACAAAAAATTAGCTGGGCATGATGGTGGGGGCCTGTAATCCCAGCTACTCAGGAGGCTGAGGCAGGAGAATCACTTGAACCCAAGAGGCAGAGGTTGCAATGAGCCAAGACCATGCCATTGCACTCCAGCCTGGGTAACAAGAGCAAAATTCCATCTGTCTCCAAAAAAAAAAAAAAAAAAAAGAAAAGAAAGAAACAACCAGGTGAACAGTTGGCCAGGGTAGCATGCCAGAAGAGGGCAGACACATCCCTGAAATAAATTGGAAATCTGCCATCAGTGGCCTTGGGTCTCCATGCCCAACACCTGACACACTGGGAAAAGTTGCCTTTGTCCTGCTGGGCCAGCTTTGACCCCAGCCAAATAAATATTACCTGCTTGGAGCACCCATCTTTGTTTGAGATCCCTCTTTAAACCCAATATCTTTTCAAACCAAGGGCACAGAGGACAGGTGCAGCCTTAGGACTCTCTACCTTAGGAAGGGGGTGCAAAGCGTCTTTCTCTCCATCCTGTAACATAGGGCCCAGTGCCCTTGGGCTGCCCAAGGCCAGGAAATGGGCCAGGTGGGACAAGGAGAGAAGGGGAATGAAGCCAGGCCTGCCCACCCTCAACCCCCAGTACTGTCTCAATTGTGCTTCATGGCAGGGGGTAGGACAAAGAAGAGCTACATGTTTTGAGCACTTATTAGATGCCAAATATTCTGCTGATTGCATTACATACATGACCCCTTTCTAATATGAGAAACAACACTTGGAGGTAGTTATCACCACTCCCACATTCTAGATGAGTCTCCAGGAAGTTAAAAACTCTATCCAAGTTCACACAGAGGTTCAAACCTGGGTCTGACTCCCAAGATCCTTTTCACACAGCATCCCATGGGCCCTTGGCCACCAGCTCTGACTCAGTTGCCTCCATAACACCAACTTACTCCACCTGGGGCCAGCCAGCATCTTGCCAGGGAAGGCTGGGACCATACTCTTGCTGCTGTTGGGCAGCTAGGCAGGAAAGCCACAGGCTTGAGATTCCGGTATCTCCCACCACTTCTAGACTTAACTAAAACACAGGATGTGAGATCTGGTTTCCCAGCTGCCACCAAGAGAGGCCAGATAAGCAACCCAAAGGTAGTGCCCCAAAGGAGTTACCTTCCAATTAGAGAGACTCAATCTGCCCATTTCCTCTCCCTTCTTCTACCTGAGGACTGCTTCAAGGCAGACCTGTCCTACCTGAAGACTCCCATGTGGCTGGACAGGCTCACCTGCCGACTCACCAGCAGAGCTCATTGTGAAACAAGGCTAAAGCACCCCTGGCATTGCTCCCTATCCCTCCTGCCTCGCCTCACTCTCCCCTCACTTTCAGTGCTCTGAGAATGCACTTTCCAAATGTAGCGTCAGCCTCAGGCACTTTCCTTAGGGAACCCAGGTTTTCTTGTCATGTTTATTCTTCATTTCTTATTTCATTATTCTTAATGATATAAGTACCTGCAAACCTACCATCCAAAACAAAATCTAGAACCTGGTCATAAACTTTATCTAACCACACAGAGCTCACATGCCACATCCCCCCTGCCCCCCAACACACACACAAGATCACCATCATCTGGAGAATTCCTTGGCTTTTTGAAATATATAGTTTTATTGCACCTATATGTATTTCTATAAAGCTTATTTTTACATTAATTGTAATTCTAGAAAAATACATCGTGCATTATTTAATGACAGGAATACATTCTAAAAATGCATCATTAGGTGATTCCATCATTGTGTGAACATAACAGAGTGCACTTACACAAACCTAGGAGGTGTAGACTGCTACACACTTAGGCTGTGTGGCATAACATATTGATCCTAGGCTATAAACTTGTACAGCGTGTTACTGCACTGAATGTTGTAGGCATCTGTAACACAATGGTAAGTATTTGTGTATCTAAACATACAAAAGGTAAAGTAAAAGACAGTATTAAAGATTTATAGGCTGGGTGCGGTGGCTCACACCTGTAATCCCAGTACTTTGGGAGGCCGGGGCAGGCAGATCATGAGGTCAAGAGTTCAAGACCAGCCTGACCAACATGGTGAAACTCCAATGGTACTAAAAAAAAAAAATACAAAAATTAGCCGGCCGTAGTGACACACACCTGTAGTCCCAGCTACTCAGGAGGCTGAGGCAGGAGAATCGCTTGAACCCACGAGGCAGAGGCAGCCTAGGGGATAAAGTGAGACTCCGTCTCAAAAAAAAAAAAAAAAAGATTTATAAATTGGATACCTATATAGGGCACTTACCATAAGTAGAGCTTGCAGGATTGGAAGTTGCTCTGGGTTAGTCGGTGAGTGAGTGTTGAGTAAGTGTGAAGAACTAGGACAGTACCATACAGTACTGTAGAGATTAGAAACTCTGGATGCTTAGGCAACAGAAAATTTATTTTAAAAATATTTTCCTTCAATAATAAATTAGCTTACTGTAACTTTTTAACTTTATAAACTTTTTTAAGCTTTGTAACTCTTGAAATAACACTTAGCTCAAAACACGAACACATTGTATTTTCTTTCTTTAGATCCTTATTCTATCAACTTTTTTCAAATTTTCCATTTTTAAATTTTTATTTTCTACTTTTTAAACTTTTTTTTATTAAAAACAAAGATAAAAACAAAGATAAATACATGCACCTTAGCCTAGGCCTACACAATGTCAGGATCATCAGTGTCACCTCCTCAATTTGTCCCACTGGAAGGTCTTCAGGGGCAGTAACAAGCATGGAGCTGTCATCTCCTTTGATAACAGTGACTTCTTCTGGAATTCCTCCTGAAAGACCTGCCTGTGGTTCTTCTTAAGGAGGGGTCACTCTTCAGAAATACGTGCACGGTGGTTTTCTTGGTTTGTTTGTTTGTTTCTTTTTTTTTTTTTTTTGGTCAAAGATTTGCTTATAAGCAGATACTGCACTATGAATATTCCTCTCTATTAATGAAAACTTCAGTTTTGGGGTCTGTGTTTTTAAACCTTTTAAGGAGCTTTTTGAGGTTTGCAAAACCTTCTGTTAAACCCTTCATGAATTTTCTTGGGGATTCTTTTTTTCTTCTCCTGCAATTTCCTTTTCTGTTGCCTCTTCGTCAGCAACGCATTCCTGTTCCACTTCCAACAACTTCTTGTTAGTCAATTCCTCAGGACAACATCACTAGGTGATAGAAAATTTTCAGCTCTGTTATAATCTTATGGGACCACTGTCATATATGGAGTCCATGAATGGCTGAAATGCCATTATGTGGTGTATGACTACATATCATATTATATAAATTTGGGGCATTTTCTTCACCTAGCATTTTATTACTGCTCGGAGTTATCCACGTTGTTGTGAATCAGTGCGGTTCATTTGTTTTTATAGTCCTGCAATAGTTATGTAATTACACCGCAATTTATCCATCCACTCTCCTGTTGACAGGCATTTCAGTTGTTTCCAAGTTTTTGCATCAAAAACAGGGCAGCAATGAACATTCTTGTACATATCTCCTGTTTTACATCCGTAAATGTTTCTATCTTGGTCCTTTTTATGCTGCTATAATACAGGGTAGTTTATAAGGAACAGAGATTTATTTGGCTCACAGTTCTGGAGGTTAGAAAGTCCCAGATCAAGGGGCTGAATCTTCTGCGTCATAACATGGTAGAAGGCATCACATGGTGAGAGGGAGGGCTCACACAAGAGTTGGGGGCCAAACTCATCCCTTTATCTGAAACCCAACCATGAGATAACTAACCCACTCCCACAATAACAGCATGAACCTCTCTCCTCTTAAAGTTCCCACCTATCAACACTGTTGCATTGAAGATTCCATTTCCAGCACATGAAATCTGGGGAACACATTCAAACCATATCAGTTTCCTTTGGTCCCATCCCTAGGAGTGAAATTTTTGGGTCATATGTAGAAGAATGTTCAGCCTTAGGAGACAATGCCAAACTGTTTTTCAAATCAGTTACACAAATCTATGACCTTTCTTTCATACAAAGAGTGTTCTTTAAAATCCAGTCTTGTTTTTGCTTTTGTTCTGTTTTTTGAGATGGAGTCTCGCTCTGTCACCCAGGCTGGAGTGCAGTGGCGCAATCTTGGCTCACTGCGACCTCCACCCCCCAGGTTCAAGCGATTCTCCTGCCTCAGCCTCCCAAATAGCTGGGATTACAGGCATGCGCCACCATACCTGGCTAATTTTTGTTACTTTTTTAGTAGAGATTGGGTTTCACCATGTTGGCCAGGCTGGTCTCAAACTCCTGACCTCAGGTGATCTGCCTGCCCCAGCTTCTCAAAGTGCTGGGATTACAGGTATGAGCCACTGCACCCAGCCTGAAATCCAATTTTTATAGTTTCCTTTGTTACAGGAAAGGTGTCTTGATTCAGACCCCAAGAAAGGGTTCTTGGCTCTCACACAAGAAAGAAGTCAGGCTAAGTCCATACAGTAAAGTGAAAGCAAGTTTATTAAGAAAGTACAGGAATAAAAGAATGGCTACTCCATAGACAGAGCAGCCCCGAGGGATGCTGGTTGACCATTTCTATGGTTATTTCTTGATGATATGCTAAACAAGGAGTGAATTATTCATGCCTTCCCACTTTGGGACCTTACAGGGTAAATTCCTGATGTTGCCATGGCATTTGTAAACTGTCATGGTACTGATGAGAGTGTAGTAGTGAAGATGTCCAGCGGTCACCCTTGTCGCCATTTGGTTTTGGTGAGTTTTAGCTGGCTTCTTTATTGCAATCTGTTTTTTCAGCAAGGTCTTTATGACCTGCATTTTGTACTGATATTCTGTGTTGTCCTGTGACTTGGAATGCCTAGCCACCTGGGAATGCAGCCCAGTAAGTTTCAGCCTTATTTTACCCAGCTCCTATTCAAGATGGAGTTGTTCTGTTTAACACTTCTGACACCTTCATTCTGATAACTGCTAAAAATGAGAATTCTTGGTCGCCTGTTAAACATGTTATGTTTCCTCTGGGTATTTGTATTTTTTAAGAGGATGCTTGGAGAGGCAGTACTATAATGCAAAGCCATGAATTTTTCAGGCTACTATTTCAGGGCTTCTATTTCTATTTGCCTTTTCAGATTCACTCATCCAAGCATCATTGAAATACTTACTGGGTTCTGGGACTGTGCAAAGCATGAAGATGCAGAAGTGGGAGATAGAGGCCCTGCCTCCAAACATCTTAAAGTCTGAAGCTTGAGTAAGACAACAAAACCATTATGTTGGGCTTTGACAGTATGTCAGGTGAATCAGGTAACTCCAGTTAATGTCAATTAAGGCAGCAGAGGGCACAAGAAGGCTTCCAGGAAACTGGGTGCATACTCATCAGTCTTAAAGTTATGCAAAGGCAAATAACTTCAAGTAAGTCCCAGACTCGTTACTTGTTATCATCATTCCCCTACCAGTGTAAATTTCCTGGGGGAGTTTGGCCCCTCCTGACAAGAACAAGTGGTTCTATGGTGAGTCATACCCTGCTCTGCCCCACCGACTGTCCCCTTGCCAATAGGCTAATAGGAATCTATCCTACTGAGTTTCATCCACACAAGGATCTCTTAGCATGGACAAAATGTCTGTTTGGACTCTTTCTTCCCCGATTCCGTATTCTTCCTAGCATTCTTCACATCTACTTTGCTGCTTCTTCAAGTTAGCCCCCTCCATGTAGTAGTAAAATGGATGGATCCTGGCTGCTCCAGACCTCTAGAGATTTTAGAGCCTATGATCCAAAAAAGGGATATTTTTCTGGAAAGCATCTGGTAAAATGCCCAGAGACTTTCAAATGGTCCAACATATATTACATACTCTCTCATGAGCCAATCACTGTGACTAGAGGAACAAAATATATCAATTGGCTGAGTCTACATCACATAGTCATCCCTGCCCCAAACCACACAACCAAGAATACTTTGGAGCATTGGAAGAGGAGCATGTTTCCCACAAGGAATGCTGGGCAGACAAAAATGTGTGTCACTAAAAGGCCTGAGGAGGTAGTAGTTTTATTTGATTGCTCTAGTTAATTCTCTTGCCTCTTTCACTATTAGGTACATGAGAACAAGGCATAAACATATTTTACATAGTTCCTCAGTATTCTATTAATGATAGTACAATTAAGCTTGTAATATAAAAACAACATTATCTCCCTGTCTTCTTACTTCTAATGGCTTTAGTAATCACATGCTTTGCTAAGAAAGTGTTTATGACCATGCATGCATAGGACATATTTATAGTCCCTCCTTAATGCGGAGCAACAAGTCCTCAAGGGCTTATCTGCAGTTTCGTGCATGGGGTATCCACGTTATATTCTTTTTTGTTTGTTTGTTTGTTTTGGACGGGGTCTTGCTTTGTTACTCAGGCTAAAGTGCAATGATGCAATCAGAGTTCATTGCAGTCTTGACCTCCCAGGCTCAACCAACCCTCCAACCTCAGTCTCCCAAGTGGCTGGGACTACAGGCACATGCCACCACACCTGGCTAATTTTTTTTTTTTTTTTTTAAGTAAAGGTGAGGTCTTGCCATGTTGCCCAGGCTGGTCTTGAATTCCTGGGCTCAAGCAATCCTCCCAAAGTGCTAGGATTATGGGATTACAGGGATGAGCCACTGTACCCACCCCCTACACTATTAAACTTAAGAGGAATTCTGTTCACCACTCTCCCTCTTCTCATTACCTAAGTTACTGATGTTGAAATGGTGTGAATTCACTCTCCTACGTGAAGCATCTTCAGTCAGTTTTCTTGTTAGTTTTTTCCATGGCTCTCGGCATGTTCCCTACTTTCTTCTTCTTTGGCCAGTCTATTAGAATTCTCAAGCCTAGAATTTCTGGATATGTAACCGGAGGGTGGGCATTGTATAGGGAGTGGGCATAGCAAACGGAAGGTAGGATTTAACACCAAACCACACAGGCAGCAGTTAATCTCACCTGTTTAATTATCAGAATTGGAATTGGCTCTGAGGAATCCCTCAATGTTTAGAATGTTGAGTCTATAAAATTTCTTTTTCTTTTCAATGCTTAAAGGAATTTTATTTTCCTAACTTGACCGAAATTATAATATGGTTTATAAAAATTATATAAATGCAGGCTGATTGTTTTTGAAAAAGTCAAAAAGCCAAATATAAATAAAGCACTAGAAATAAATTCAGTCATAAAAAGTTGACATCATTCTTCTAAATGTTATGTGGAATCATAGGAAGAAACATCACTGCAATAATTTCAAAGTAATATTGAAGGTAACGTAAGAGATGTTTGGTCGTCAATGTCAATTCAAATGTAGATTGTCTATGAAAATAGATCAGAGAGAAAGTAAGTACATCTGTAACTAACACGGGAAAAAATAAGTTAGTTGCAAATACTGTGTTCTTCAATGAAAGAAGAACACAGATTAAGGATAAAACAATCAGACGAGCGTATCAAGTAGGCCACCTTTAAGAATCATTTTTCAGGGTAGCTAAAAGGAGCAACAATAAAGCTCTACATATATAACTGAAATGTCTGCAATTAATCTAGTCCCACCACTTTTATTTGTAGAATTCTCAAATCAAAAGTAACAAATAATTATACATCAGGATAGTTAGGAATACCAAGTATTATTTTACAACTGCCACGATGTGTTTCTTCTTCTCTGACACAATTGGCACAGATCCAATGGATGGACCTATGTTTAAACACATTGCTGTGTTTAATGTGATTCACTTGTTTCTTTCACGATGCACTGTTCCTGAATTGGGCTGTAGACAGATTTTGGTAGATGTTGATGGAAAGCTATCTGCTGTATATGAAGATGACGCTGACATTTCTCCTTCAGTTTCTGGTTATAATACTTGGCTGCTTTTTCTCGTGATGTAAACACACCCAATTTTTCAGAAGCATTAGCTTTACATAGGTGAAGGTTCATTTCATCAGATCCATACATAATATACTTGCTGTCAGAAGTCCATTTTACACAGATAACATGTTGCATTCGCTTTGTGTGATATGCCGCCCTGCTTTGACTTTTGTCTACAGGGAAGATTCAAATAGATTTATCGAAACCAGCAGACATGAACTCTTTCCCAGTGGGAGAGTAATCCACATCAAGCACTGCGGATACATGATCCATATGGACCATTACAGGAGTGTCCAGTGCACGCATATCAAAAGTTACTAAGTTATAATCTTCATTTGCTACCGTAAAAATGAAAGCTTCCATAGGGTTCCAATAGATTGTATTATTCTCATATCTAAGACAGCCTTTTTCAGAGGAGTAGCTTGCCTCATAGCATAAAGTACTATATTCCTGTCAGACGCACAACTTTCCAAGAGAAATGTCTCAATTGGGTTAAAGTTAACACTACTTATACTGTCAAATCTCCAGGTCATTGAACATATAGGATTAGTTATTTGTTCATCCCAAATGTCTACTTGCTGTCCACATGTGGCAAAAACAGCTTCTTTCCAGTGATGATCAATCCCAGTATACACTATCTTTCCTAATATTGTATGTAATGGCTCTTCCTCCTCTCCATAGACTGGCCCATCCATTTTCCACTGCTTCACAGTTTTGTCATCACCAACAGTGAAAAAAGAAGCCCCACAACCGTGAGTACATATTCCTTGTACAAAGCCTTCATGTGCTTATATTATACAGATACATTTCAGTTGAGTCAGGTTCCAAATTCTAACCTCTCCATCACATGCCCCAGAAAGGACAGTAGCCAGGCTCTTCAGATGCTTTGCCAAGAAACTGACTCCATCTCAGTGACCATCCAGCCAAGCAAGGAACAGTTTTGCAAACTCCTTCCAATTTGGTAGCATTTAAAGCTTTTACATATTCTTCCAGGACCTCAAAAGGATGTGAGGTAGGAACAGAGTTTCTTGGAACTTTTTGTAAGTCCAACTTGGTTTTGTGGACATAGTTGTCTGGATTCCAGCTCAACATCTTCACCTTCATCTTGGTTGTTCTTCCTTCTGGACTCCACGAGCTGGTCACTCTACAGAATTTCAGAGTCCTGAGAGTATCACAGGATTATCCCTAGAAATTTCCTTATATAGGACCTGAGTCGATCACAGTTTTATGTAGATTATGAAGACTGCAGCCCTTACCAATTTATGTCTGTTTTACCATAGATTTTGCAGGGCAATCTAATTGTAAAGCAGAAAACAAAAAATATAAAAAGTACATGTTTTGTGTTCTTCATTGCATTTATCACAACTTGAAAATACATATATAATTTAATCCTATCTTTCCCTTCATTTATTTTATTTTATTGAGACAGGGTCTGGGTCTGCTATCCAGGCTGGAGTGCAGTGGTATAATCTTGGCTCACTGCAACCTCTACCTCCTGGGCCCAAGCCACCCTCCCACCACAGCCTCCCGAGTAGCTGAGACTACAAGCTCATGCCACCATGCCCAGCTAATTTTTGTATTTTTTGTAGAGACAGGGTTTTGCCATGTTGCCCAGGCTGATCTCAAACTCCTGAGCTAAAGCAATCTACCTGCCTTGACCTCCCAAAGTGTTGGGATTATAGGCATGAGCTACTGGGCACAGCCCTATTTTTCCCTTTAAAATATAAACTCTTTGAAGACAAGAATGTCTTATTCTACTTGTATGATCAGCACTTAGCAAAGTGTCCAGTATATATGGGTGATCAATAAATACTAGAAGGAATATATGAAATGTTCAGCTCTTTCTTCTCCAAGGATTGGTAAACAATGAAATTAAAGATGCTAACAGAGTTCAGTCTTCCCTAAGCTGACTTGTATCATAAATCCAAGTTTGCTTTAGCTCTGCTTTGCATTTTCCTTTTCTTCAATACTGAGCAGCTTCTCCATCATACTTCCCAGGCATTCATATCCCTTTTACAGCTCCTTGGCAGCCTAGAACTTTTCCCTTTAGTTAAGCCTGTCTTCCTGGGATGGTGCCCAGATTCTACCACTATCTCTTTCTTGTTATACTCCCATTAAAATGCCCATTATTTTCACTGCCAGGAGAAAAATATTCAGATAATTTCTCATTAAAGCATTATCCTGTAATAGACCATTTGATGCAATAATTCTCCAGGGTATTTGTGTTTTAGAACATGAAGCCCTTAGCCTAAGATAGAGAATGTATTATGATGGCATTTCAGGGTCAGTGTGACAGTGGCATGGTGTGCATATATATTTCCATAGGTGGGTGGGGGATTGGTTGGGAGTTTTCTTATTCTCTCAGGCCTCATCATAAAGGTGGTCACAAAGTCAAAGTCAGTAAATTCCTAGTCAAAGTCAGTAAACTCAGGATTCTCACCATTGGTCATACTAGGAGAGGAAAAAAATCAACAAAGAGAAAATAAGAAAGCATATGGGTTTAAATACAAACAAAAAAAAACCTTGCTTTTCCCTCAAGGAAAATAACAACAAAAACAAATTGCTTCAGAAAGCGGAGACCAATTTACTGAACTAGTAAGACAATTAATTATAAATGATTATCACTTTAAAAAATTTAAATGGGTGGAAAGTATAAAAAAATACAAGCCCATGAAACATAAAGAATGTTCACAAGCAGACCAGGTGTGGTGGCTCACACTTGTAATCCCAACACTTTGGGAGGCCGAGGTGGATGGATCACCTGAGGTCAGGAGTTCAAGACCAGCCTGACCAACATAGTGAAACCCCATCTCTACTAAAAATATAAAAATTAGCCAGGCGTGGCCATGTGCACCCATAATCCCAGCTACTCAGGAAGCTGAGGCAGAAGAATTGCTTGAACCCAGGAGGTGGAGATTGCAGTGAGCCAAGATCATGCCATTGCACTCCAGTCTGGGCAACAGAATAAGATACCATCTCAAAAAAAAAAAAATGTTCACAGCAGATTTTCCAAAAGACTCCTTTAAATGGCCAACGCCTAAAGTGCATTTAAAAGAAAATTCCATTTGAAAAAATTAGTTATGCTTAAGTTTCTACCAGTCCTTTGGGAGGCCAAAGTGGGTGGGTCACCTGAGGTCAGGACTTCGAGACTGGCCCAGCCAACATGGTGAAAACCCATCACTACTAAAAATACAAAAATTAGCTGGGCACAGTGGCGTATGCCTGTAGTCTCAGCTACTTGGGAGGCTAAGGCAGGAGAATTGCTTGATTCACCTGAGAGGCGGAGGTTGCAGTGAGCCAAGATTGTGCCACTACACTCCAGCCTGGGCAACAGAGTGGGACTCCGTCTCAAAAATAAATAAATAAATAAGTTTCTAGAAACCACCTACTGTGTAAAGTACCTCCCTATGCCTGCTAGAGAAATGATATGCAAACTTTCATTGCCATCAATTCATCAGCATCAGAACTTTCCTGGCCAGTTTCCACTCAGGTGTTTCTTTCTTTCCCTTCTTTGCATCATTAGAAGATCTTCACATCTGTCTTCATTCCCAGGTTCCGATTTGTTTTTTTTTTTTTTTTGAAAGAAAGGAAAAGAGAGGAAAGAAAGTGAGAGTGAAAGAAAGAAAAAAAAAGAATGTACGAGAGAAAGAAAGAGGAAGAAAAAGAGGGAGAGAGAACAGGATTCTTGTTCTACTGCCCAGGCTA